>JBCAUA010537614.1:0-31982 GCA_038406235.1 Peronia verruculata | reverse complement strand
TTTTACGCCAGATTGGCCTGTATAATAAACTATAAAACTATGAAATAAAAAGTAACATCTGACAGGAACGCGACGACTCCCCGGGTCGCCGCAAAACTGCATACACATCAATTTCTTGATATTGTTATACATTTTTTGATATCCCCAATTTTTATATATAATTCCTTATCTTTTTATAACTCATAAAACATGTTATTCATTATTACCGTGTTAATCTACTCACCGTGTTAGGCACAATATAGCCGTTATCGTGCTGATGTGCCGTTAAACCCCAACTCAACTCAACTTACCCAAATTCATATACACATTTTGATATCCTTTTATATCTCATAAACGCGTTGCCCGTTCAGGGCTACATTTTATCTACCTTTTATCTATATATGCCTTGATCAGAATTTTACCGTGTAAATGTACCCACCGTGTTATCGTGCTGATCTGTCGTTAAACCCAAACAGAAACAAACAAACACTATCAAAACTATAACTGAATTCTGTGCAAAAATCATTCAGGCAAAATCTATGGAAAGGGTCACAGTTGACACACTTTAAATACCCTAAAGATCACGAGTAAATATTATCAGGGAAAAAAATCGCTACTTAATGGTGTTATGAAATTATCTTACGGGCCAGCCTATAAGTGACCAGGCATTTCTTAAGAAAGTCAAAGCAAAAAATTATACATGAGCTTTGTAACAGGGCAGCAAACAAGGCCGGCCCAGCACAAAACCAGGACATTGCATTGATCTAGCGTAGCTGGTGACTTCATCGCATTCCCCAGACTCTGAATCAAGTAGTTAGTATAAAAATTTAGATTTAATGTGTAACATGCTGCTTTTTAAACCTTGGTCTTCAATTAAACTAAAGCCTGCCCCTACAAGACCACCGATAGCTAGAACTATGATTTCTATTTAAAATTTAAGACTATCTCTCTCACCCGCCCCCTCCCCCCGCCCCCCAAGCCGTCACCCCCCTCCCCCCACCAAATAATAAATAAACAACAACAACAAAACTCATGCATATCATATGACTTTGGGAAAGAGAATTGAAAGTGCACATGCTTTGGTGTTGAGTTATTGTTTCGGCAGGCTTGAACCAAATACAAAACATGAGACACATAATATGATGTACAACCATAGAAAAGTTCATCTTAAGTTCTGTCAAAATATTTGTATATACAACTAGCGTACATTTGTTGTATGTTTTGTGCACATAATATAACTTGGGTGGACACAGTACATATATGTTTTATAAAATATATCTATATAATTGTAAAGTGTGTACTTTGCAAATAATGTGCACCATTGGACCTCTTTTAATGACAAGACAAGAGTTGTAGAGTGAGAGACACTACTTACACAAGACCTATTAATATGCTGTTTAGAGGTGACAAAAATGTACAACTCGATGATTGAAAACATTGCTATCCGTCCTCAGCTTATTCTATCCCACGATGACCGATGAGGACGAAAACGACGACACTGATGTGTCCCTCGGAAGGTCTCCAAGGTCTAAGGACAAGTCCTCTTGGGATGTGAATGAGACGGAGGACGGTCAGTTCTACTCAGCTGATAACTCAGCCATATCGGGTGGCCCCTCCAGTCAGAGCGCAGGCAGATCAGGTGCGTCAAAAAGCAGCAAACGCGGTGGCGCCGCCACCATTGGGAGCAAGCGAAGTGATGGGGCCAACAAGGGCAAACGAAGTGATGAGGGAAACAAGGGCAAAAGAAGTACTGAGGGGGGCAGGAGCAAACCAAATGATGAGGGGAGCAGACAGCAGTCGGACAGCGTTGATACCACGGTCCCAGAAGAGACGTATGTGGCCAGTGGCGATCGCTTAACTTCCCTGGAGGAGGTCCATAGTGAGAGCGGTCGATCTGTATCGGCAGCTGCGAGTGCAAGTAAGAGATCTCAAGCAGGATCTGTAGAGAGCGGCAGCAGAAAATCTCTACCCGAACCCCCCATTCACGACTCAGTAAGTGATAAAACATCAGTGACGCAGGATAATGAGAGTAAGAAAACATCTGTATGCCCAGCCACAGAAACCCACACCGTGGAGCTTCTGGAGGTACCTGAAAAGATGAGCAAAATCTCCGTGCATACTGCAGAAAGTGATAAAGTCTCTACACTGCCAGACGAGAGAGCAAGCGACTGGCGAGCTCCGATAGAGTGTAGAAGTTACAAATCTCTATCAAAAACTAAAAGTGAAAGTGCAAAAAGTCTCGATCGATCTGAGAAAGAGGAGGTGAAATCCTTAGCTGAGCTGAAACAAGACGTTGAAGGACCAACAGAGAAAGCTTGGGCTAGCCCCGTTGTCGACTCAAGAGAAAAACTGAACACAGCGCAGGAGCGTACGGTAGAGGGGAAAGAGAAAACGAAATGTGAGGGGGGTGTGATCATATCTCCAGAGGCGGGCGATGAGCTAGCTATAACAATGAAATGTGCAGAATCAACGTCGTGTGACTACTGCAGTTCGGATACTTTCTTCCAGGTGTGCGCAACTGTGCGATCTCCAGGTAATGTGCTCACGGTAAATCTTGAGGAAGTGGACAAAGCAGGGGTATATAAAGACTACGTGCCAGGTGAAATATCACCACCAAAACAGGTATGTGGACAAATGGACACTTTGAACTTGCAAATTAGTGATTGCATGGGAGGAGACGCTGTAATGGAAGAACTGAAGCCGACTTCGACAGAAAACAGGTTGTCCACACCTAAGAACGAGGACACGGCAACCTCACAGCCGGGAGAAGACGCTGACACCATTGAAAACGAAGATGAAGATGAGCAGCAAAAGAATACACCATCTGTTTCATCCAAGTCAGAGAGGATGCAAAAATCTAGGACTTTCCTGGAGGCATCGGACAGGGAAGAAGTTTCCTCGCATTCCTCCCGCCATGGTCGAGTTAAGGGTAAGGGTGAGAGACAATCGAGTCAAGACCATCACATCCAGGATGCAGCGTCCAAGTACTCGACCTCGCCAGACTTTTCCAGCATGCAGGAGATGGAGGCAAGGCTTGATGATAGCGAAAACACCGAGTCTAGCGTAGTTTATGACGAGTTTCCTTGTGAATTTAGGCGTTCAGGATCTTGTCGCAAATCTTCCCGGCGTTCCCACAAAGGGATGGAGTCAGGATACCCCCAGACGGATGAGATCACAAGGCGTAGCGGTCAGCGACATCGCTCATCGCACCAGTCCTCTGAATTCCTAAGAGGAATTTCCGCCGAGAAGCTTGAGCGGATGGAACGCAGGACAACGAGTGAAAGGAGACGACACAGACCTCGTGATGCGGATGAAGAATATGAGGAGCCATATGAGCGCGACCCGCGTCACCAGCGTTCTCGGGATCAGTGGTCACATGACAGCAAGTCCAAACGTGGTTCGAGATGGTCATCAGCCGCCTACGGAGAGCAGCCTTACATCCCTGGCTATGATGAGTATCCATATGGTCGGCAGGTGAGGCCCGCGCATAGAAAGCATTATGACGATGGGCAGGAGGAAGAGATCTATTATTCGCCAAGGTCTGTGAGAGACAGGAAGAGATCACGCCACGGCAGCCAGATGCACGGACCTCGGGCTGGAAATGTTGGACCTGTTGATTATTCACGATACCCTCAGACAGGCTATGGTATCAGCGTCCGCAGCCATTCGGGCGAGGAGAGCGTATCCAGTGTTACTGAGTGTGAGTCTACGGAAGACGGGTCGGCTCATTGCATTGTAAAATGTGTCCCCTCCCCGGACAAATTGAGATCTATGTGCCCCGACATCACCATCAGACGCGACGGCTACAAACCAGAACACCAGTCTAAGTACGGGAGTAGAGAAAGTCAAAGCAAAGCCAGTAGAGAAGACGAACCACAGATTTGCAGCTCAGGGTCGATACCATTTCATGATAGAGACACGATAGAGCCAGAGGAGGAGGAAGACGGAGCTAATGCTGCTTCTCCCGAAGCCATCGATCAGAAGGAAGAGTCGATACAGGGGTCCGCTGTCTCCACATCCGGTTTGCAACAATCAGTGGTGTGGGATGAGGAGGGTGAGGATGAGCAAACGCAAGAGCGTGACCGGAGCGACACTGTTCCGGTAGAGACGGAGCTCTCACAAAGGAGGCTCTCAAAGGAGATCGACACACCATCTCGCCCACTCTCTCGCACAAGAACGTCCTCATTTTCACATGGTGAAATCCAAATGTCGGACAGGGCGAATTCAAATTCAGAGTCTGCTGAGGTTATCGGAGAGGTTGATGTCCTCAGCGGACTCGAGCAGGCAACAAGTGGACAAAGGAAATCCCGCCAGGTTGTGAAACAGAACCAGAGGTACATTCAGTGCCCAGATGGCCAGATACGTAAGATTCGAGGGAGAATCACTTTCCGATCCACCGAATGCTACGGCCAAACTTCTCAGACTGGAGCTGCCCTCACCATACAGAGTGGCACTATGAAAATGATCACATCTCCAGAAAGTGTTGAGGTAGTGTATGGTCAGACAGGTGAGGAGATGGACAGTCTATCGAATGATTCCTCGTCAGTCTCATCAGCCAGAGGCCAGAACGCGGTGTCCTCTTGCCCATATAATAAAGAATCTCACCCCCAGAACTACGAGACTTTTCTGTCCGACAGTTGTATGGAAAGATATGAACATGAGAGAAGAAATATCAAGGACCGACAACGTCGATATTCCCAGCTGTGCCACACATTGTCGACCGAGAGTCCCCGTCAAGATTCCAGACACGAACATGCATCACCAGATAGCATGTACGCTTGCAACCAGAGAGGGTTGCCCGGTAAAGTGCACTTGAGTATGAGGGCACATGACAGATCCGGATCTCACAGCAAACCACCTCGTATGCCGGACGAAGAGGACAAAAGAATGGTACGGAACGCTTACAAAACCGACTACCGCTCCAGATCAAATTCAGCTCGACGAATAAGCGGCCTTCACATGGGAGAGATCGATCCATTTGGACAAGTGATGATCCCTGAACAACCACTGCAGGTCCACCAGAAATGCAGTATGTGGGCTTATACTGACCATATATCCGGTAGCCGTCAAACCTCAAAAGGCAACCAACTGCCAGTGCCCGATACCACTCAGCCAGAAAAACTATGCTATATAGAGGAGAAACAACTGGTGGAGAGCACACTAGTCACACACAAAATACATCCAGTCTCTGCTAGTCACGTCAGATACGCGTCTCAGCAGTCACCCACTCGGAGCTTGGTACCAAGTGCCAAGATGGACAATCCAATCTTCTTTTTTGAAGGTCAGTACGGCACCAGAGAAGAACATAAGGTCAAGGACGATCGGCATCGATATAAGCGCCAGGCCCGTGCAGAGATGACAGACAAGTCAAACGTGGCGGACAGTTTGGGCTTTCCGACAGGAAACATTAGTGATCACACCTCTTCGTCATCTACAGCCACAATCAGACGTAGAAGCTGCAGTCGAACGGACACTCACTATACATCAGGTCCATACAGCATAGATTCCGATTCTGCCAGCTCCCGACCAGATTCCGTCAGCTCTGAAAATAAAAACTGTTCCTCTAACGTGGAGCGAGATCGCAATTCTTCCTCTGGTCCAGTGGACACCATGACGTCTGACTATGCCTATCACTGTGGCGTGATCGACATCCTGAGGCTGCTAGACAACGACTCGATGTCCCTGTCCTCCGGATCAGATGTTGGCACTGTCAGAAAAGGCACCGAGACTGTCAGTGATAAGTTTGAGAATGTGATGGACCCACTGCCGACCCACAGCATCAGCCGGCACAACGATGAGGCTTTCGAGATCATACAACAGAACAGTCTGCGGGCTCTCGTTTACGCTGCTACAATGTCCTCGGCCTGGAAAGCCATGCAAGCTCTGAGAAAAGACGAGGATCTCCAACAGTGGATCAATCAAACATGTGTTCAAGCTCCCTCGCCACAAACGAGTCCACCTCTACTCATAACCCCAGTAGAGAGTCCAGAACTGGTGCTGAACGTCGAGCCTATAGGAACATGTAAGTCTCTCACTGGGCATAAATCTGACATCTGTGCTGTAGAGAATAATTTTTCTTCGGAAGAGTTAGTAACAGAGAAGATATCTTCACGCCCTGTCTCTGCCTATACACCTCCATTCAGCAGCCAGCAGGATTATTTCACGGATTCCAAAGACGAGGTTTCAAAGGTAACTGATACCGAGATTATTCCAATCTCAAACCTCGAAGAGACCAAACTGGCACCACTTGATGCAGAAAGTCCCAGCTTTTGTTCTGGTGACGTCTTTACCAACACATCTGTCGGGGACATCAAAAACGAAACGTCCATTTGCGAGATGGAATTTCAGAAAGAAAATATCGAGGCTAAAAATGTGATCTCCGAAATGTCATCCAATTTACCAGAAGTATGTTTTAACAGCTCAAAATCTGATGAGGTAAAAATAGAGACGACGCACTTAGACCAGCAGACGAAAAGCTATGTGCGCAGAATAGATGCCCAGAAATATAATTTAGGTGACGATTTTTTATTGAAACCCTTGCAAATCAGCTGCCCGAGTTCGTGTCCATTAAATCGTGAGACGACACTGGATAATTCCTATCAAAGCGCTCCTGAAGATATTGAGGACAAAGTATCTATTTTGTCAAAGCCCACGATTTCTCTCACAAAACTGGCATCTTCCATATCACCACTGTCCAGTCCAGCTAGAGAGATATCTAACGTGAGCACTGACAACCAAGAGATGAAGTTCATCCCAAAGTCACATACACCCGATACACCAACCACTTTTATGATTCTCCAAGATAACAAGTCTGAAGAAAGACGTCTGGAACTGTCTAGAGTTGGTGAACTATCGCCATGTCCACCAATGTTCGATATTGACAATTTCAAATTGGGGCCCACTTTGATGAACACACAAGCTGACAAAGACAGCTTGGTGACTCAGCCATGCCATACTTTAAATCAGGGTGGTTTCCGTTTGAAACGTGCGGCCTTAGAAACGTTTCAGGATATGGTAATGGAAAACTATGGGTCTAAGGAAGAAAAAAGTGAGCGAACAGCACCGACAGGTCAAGATAAGCCTTCAGTTGGAGATACTGTGTCCAGTTTGGAAGATAGACGGAGCAAAATTAGAAACGGAAATGGTGATGAACAAGTAGCTGTGCCAGAGATGGCACACGACAAAGTTCCTGCATGGTGCAATACGGCCAACCACTTTAGGATGTCCGCTGAGCCTGGGTTACTAGGAACCTTACTGGACACGTGCATGGGCAAAGAGGTGGGAACATATGCTACAAATACGCCTGAGGAGGACAGAATCTCAGTCACTCTGAAAGAGAAAAGTAGCATAACGGAACACGTACGGCCAACCACTAAGAACTCTTTACTTAGCAATCAGCTTGGTGTACTGGGCTTATCCAAAGGCTGGCTGAGCGACATGCGGTTAGAACATGATTACGTGAAGATGTCAGGTGGAGAGTGCGTCTCCTCACCACTGAGCCCTTCCCCTGAGAGTAAGTGGAAAGACAGCAGTCCGAGGCGAGCTGGAATGGACTGGGAAATGCCTAACCGAATGACAAGCAGTTTGTGTTTAAAGCCCGCTGCTCCTACCCCACTCAGCAACGGCAAACATGGCATACAACTGGCGCGCAGTGAGCACAATCATATGGCTCCTATTCCCTCTCCGAGAGATGACCAGAGTTCCAGGTCTGGACGCCGATCAAAGAGTTCGTCCAGTGTCTATCGGCCAAAAGAAAATTCATCCGAACGAGAGCAGCTAAAGCAGTTCAAAAACCATTTCAATCAAGAAACGGCCACTTTGTTCCACGCCTTGGTCGACGGGAAGCTCAAAGTTCTCTATGATCGAGACCAGAAAAGGTGGACCTCTCCGGACCTCAAACGATTTTCTCTGTTTCGAGGTAAAAACAAAGTGAGCACGAGAGATGCATGTGTTGAGCCAACCCTGTGGCCTTACTCACTGCGTGTCCGAGAGAAAAGTCCGCCCTCCTCAACCACAACCACAACCAGAAGGAAAACTACTGTGTCCAGTCAATCCTTCACATCTCTACTGGATACCACATCGGACGGCTCCGTAGTTGAAGGGGATATACTCATCATGTCACTGCCGGCTAACTGTCGGCAGTCAATGGAAGATGACACGGACAGCCCTATAAGAATATCCAAGCATAGGCTAACAGACTGGATCAGAGAAATCTTGCCTGATATCATCAAACATAAATCACGGCGCCACCTGTTCAGAGGCAAGGACCAATTCTCGTTAAAAGCGTTGAAAAAGAGAAATAAAAAGAGAAATAAGTTGAGACTTTTACTAACAAAGTATATGTCGCCGTCCAACAGTTATACAACCAACAACAGTGCGTCTGGCGAGGGCCCCAGCACTATTTTATGCGACAACATGAACATTGATATCTCCAGAGAAGAGGCAGAATTGGGTCGACTCAATAGAGGTGGCAAGCGAGTCAGCCGAAAGGACAAACATACACCTCTCACTGCCAGCAAACGCCAGTCGCCGGGTCGGAAAACAAACTCGCCACAAGCACACACGAGCCGCAGGTACCGCCGACCGGGCGCTATGTCCGAGACAAGACGTCCTTCCACGTCCAGAAACCATTCTCAGGTGCAGCCAAGACCGCAGTCCGCGCCACGTAAGACTGCCGGGAAAAAGAGCAGCGCTAAACAGCAGATGGACTTCTCCCCAACGAAAATGGAGGAGAGAAATCTGAAATCGTCACCTAATCCAACAGCTTTGTCATCACCCTGTGTTGAAAACTTCACAGAAGATGGGATAACGAGAAAGTTCACGCCGACCTTTGGTTCTAGTGGTGTCTCCAGAGTGGCCCAATCGCTGAAAGGCCTGACCAAGCCATCGCAAGAACCGCTCCAGAGGGCGCACGGCTATTACCAAGAGCATGTGTCCACGAACCTGTGCGAAGATCTGGAGAACGACAGCCTGACTGAATATGACACTTTGGAATCGTGTCTGCTAACTCCAATTATGGAGGAGTCTCACTCCAAAGACTATGCCAGCACTGAGAAATCAGAGGCATCTGACTTTGAATCTTTTGTCATCAAATGCAAACTTAAACTGCAAGACATCGGTAGTAACCAAGAGATAATAAGTGCCGGCATGTCAAATGATATTTCTGACGCCACAACGCCTGCGGTGGACATGTTTGATCAACAGAGAAAGTTTTTGTCTAACCAGGCAATGTCTGAGCGCACTAAGACCAAAGACAATATAGTGGGGCTCACACACTCAGAGCCTGCATTGGTCACTTCACCTTCCAACGATTCAGACATAACACAACCCCACTGCTGTGCTCACGATCACACCCATGAATTTATCTGTCCTCACGGCAATGTATATGAGTTACATCCGGACAGAGTACCCCACGAGATTCGTTACTTCAGCCGGTATAACCCATCGGAAACCAGAGCTTATAACAGCGGTTTCATGCCCCGACCATCACAGAGAGAATACTTTAAGTCAAACTTCATGAGGCAGGAGATGCAAGGAGGATCCAATGATAACGCTGTTACGGATGACTTGCAAGGGAGAAATGAGTATGAGCTCATGCGGAGGTATATCAACAGCAGTGCCTCGGTGAAAAGAAGTTCTAACCCGACGCGCTTCACTCCCGGGTATACAGAAGAGTTCAATATCAACGTAAATTGGAAAATTCCCTTGGATTACGATCGTGTCATTCCCAGCCCGAAAAAAGACAACTTGCTTGGCATGAAGCGATCTTACTCTCATCACCAGTGTAACTTTAGCCCAAGTGGCTCACTGTCTGCGACCTCCCGCATATTCTCTCGTCTGTGTCCTACCCTCAACTACAACTATATGGAGCCTGACTACAAGTCGTGCTATCTGCAGAGCACGGCCATTCACTTCCATGACTATTTTACTAATGCTCGGCTCTGCAAGAGCAAGAAACAGCCCAGCTGGGCCAGCAGCAAAAGCACAACTAGTCTGGGGCACAGGTGGCTCACAGCTGATTCTTTTAACGTCAGTCCGTTAGTCGGTGATCTGGCCAGGTGGAACTTCAACGAAAACGCTAACAATGGCGACGACAGCTCTTCATCCGGCGAAGATCATGGTCGTGATCTCCTGGACCTATCAGATCGAGGCCAACACGAGGATTTGCCAAGTTTTTTAGACAGCAAATACTATCCAGCTGAAGAGACTGTTTCTTTGGGCGGTGGTCATGCAAGGGCAGATAAACCACTGTTCGAGTCCGGATCATCCTACAAGAGCGACAAGCACTACCTGTCTCTGATGGATCACGTACCTTACGATGAATCGTATTGCACCTGTCGCGAGCATGACTGCATATCCTACGACTACTTCCAGCCGAGCTACCTGTGTAACCACGTGCCGCACTTTGCCGCTAGAAATATCAACGGCAGCGGGAACATGTTCGGCCGTAACATAGGCCTGAATGATGACCGTTATTTCTCCCACAGGGTCATCCAGGACCACATCGGTGACAGCGATGATGACTTTACCTCGGCCACAGAAGATCTTTCTCACTTCCCTTCCAGTTCCAAGAAGAGGCCAAAACTTATGAGAAAAAACAGTCAAGAAATGGATGACACGTGCAACCACCCCGAGTCCATCAGCTATTTCATGGGCGATGGGCCCACCGGCCATTTTGATGCATTTGAAGGAATCCCCAAGGACGACCTTCTGATGGGTCTGTCCCCGATGGATGAGGACCTCAGTTCTGCCTATTGTTCCTATAAGCAAAAGACTAGCACCTGTCAAAGGCCCCAGGAGGCTGTTGCCAGCCAAATGTACAGCAAGGACAACAAACCCCGGGAACCTGACTATGAAAGTAACGCACCTGCGGCTACTGGGGGACAGGAACTGGACGTTGGCGGGTTGGGCGGGCGCTCGTGTTGCGGTCAAGGTGACATTTCAACCAAACACGCCTACACCCAGTGGTACGTGGACGATGGCCGGGTCCCACAGCATGGACATTCTCGGTCTGCAATGGCTCCGGCCACCACATCCCGCAAGGAAACATGGAGCTTTCCCACCAGCAGCAGAGACATTGGCGGCGGCGAGGAAGTGGAAGAGGATGATGATGATGATGATGATGAAGGAGAGGCCGCCGAGGAAGATGATGAAGGCGACGATGATGATGACGATGATGAGGAGGACGATGATGATGAAGTAGAAGACGGGGAGGATGACGAGGATGATGACGATGAAGATGATGAGGATGAAGACGAAGAAGACGATGCAGAAGATGGTAATGAAGGGGCTGAGGATTTAGAAGATGAGGAAGACGTTGGATGTAATAAAGGAGCCATTGTAGTAACTACAGGTGAACCCGTTAGTGCCACTGCCAATAGTCTGGTGGCTGAGGACATCTGCCAGAATATTGACCAACTGGACATTGAGAGGATCAAGCAAGCCAACGATCTGAAAGTAGCAGGGAAAGATAGAAAGGTTCTGCCTGAACTGCTCAGTCACGGGATAGCTCGTGCACGGGACGTTACCCAGAATAAATACTTCACCTCTGAGAGCAAAGCGCTGGTTCGGGGGGCGGGGTCTCACATGGCCGTGACAGGCCACCAGCAAGCTATTGGAGATCACATTCGACCTCAGAAACCTTCAGGAGCAACTGTGGAGAAGCATGCCCACAAAAAAACCCGACACCAGCACAAATTCTCGCTGGAGCAGATTAAAGTGCCCGCCATAGATAAGGAACGGGTGAGGTTTGCTTGTGACGATAGTGGCGATTGGGCGGAGATCGGCAGGGGCAGCTACGGTTGTGTCTACCTGGGTTTGCTGGATGGCATCATCGAGGTCGCCATCAAGGACTTTTACGAGTCCAGCTCCTGGGACCTGGTGATTCACGAGGCACGCATGTTGATGTTTTTGCAGGACACGGGAATCACCCCCAAGTTTTATGGTCTCCGCCGCCGGTTCGACGTCACCAAACAGCCCAGCGAATACTGCATCATCATGGAGTACTTCGGGGACGGCCGGACGCTCTTCAATGTCATGTCCGAGAAAATGACCTTGACGGGTGACGAGTGGCTGGACATTGTAGGTCAGCTGGTGGCCGGACTCCGGCTCATTCACCGCAAACACGTGCTTATCAATGATCTGAAGGCAGATAATATTCTCATCGATCTGAGTGGGGGTATGTATCGTTAATCTTTGGGCAGCGGAATGGCATTCATGTTCATGTTGTTATCTCCTTTCAGTAAAAAAAAAAAAAAAATGATTAACCTCAGACAGCATTTGAAAGCCAAATAACACGCGCTCAGACACAATTTGTTGGATGTAATTGATTTATGTAATTGTGCAGCAGTAATGTCTATTTTTTTAAATGAACCGTCAATGTCTTGTGATTTTTTTTTTCGGCGGATTCAGCGGTTTAGTAATCACTTATTTTCAGAAAGAATGTCCTCCCAGTATTTGGCTCATTCAGATAGCTGATGGTCTGTAGTGAAAGGTAACAGTTCACTGCCACATAAAAATATATATTTTAAAAAAAAGGTTAGTAGATCTCCCTTGTCAGAAGAACCATAAGGAGTACAATTATTTGAAAACCGGAGGATCTTTGAAATTCCGATAATGTCTCAGTCCTTAGCTATGAGGCAGATTTTTCAGTTTCATGTTCCTCATCATGTACTAACGTTTAACCTAGACTAGAGGATAGACCAGCCTTATGCTGGCAAAGCTTTTAGTGCATTGAGTTTTATCCCCAATTTTGTATTGTTCAGGACGAAAGATTATTCGCTACATTGACGTTGGCATGGCTACCTATAAACAAGGCCTGACCTTTCAACTGCCACAGGATCAGATGTGCAAGTACAACTTTCTGGCACCAGAAGTGAGAGAAGGCGCCCGGACCACCACCCGCTCGGATATCTACAGCCTGGGCTACATGCTAGAGCAGATGATCCGGCAATCAGACTCTTCTCTGGGCGGCCTGAAAAAGCTGGTCAGCAGGTGCATGGAGAAGAACCCGGCCCGCAGGCCGGACATCGACGATATAGTCTCACAGGTACATCGATTCATCGCTTCCAAAGCAAGCAACTCCGCCCCTTCCAGCAGTCCGCGTGAGCAATTTTTGCTAACCAACAGCGTGTGACGTCGCCTGGCGCAGGCAAAATGACAATAACCTCATCCTCCTTCAGGGACAAAATCAGTGGCATTGACTGGCTGTAGCGCCGATGGAACATAACCCGTAGATATTATGTTAGTTTGTCACACGAAAGAATTGCGTTTATTCTGTAACGTCACTGACATGGATAGGTATGCGATTGGGCACAATGTGTCCCTGAGAAATGTTTATTTTAATATATTATATATTTTTTATCCGCAAAATCAATGCATACACACTGTATATCACCCCTCTGTCAGACCATCGCTAGGTTTAAAAGAGAAAAAAAAATTAAGCAGAAAGAGAGATGTTTAAAAAAAACTAATAAAAAGTAAAAATAAAACAAAAAAAAAAAAATAAATAAATAAATAAAAATAATTTTTAAAAAAGAACCCATCTAGCTCTCTCTCCTCCCAGTCTCTTGGATTTGTCAATACATACTCGGCGACTGAGAATCGCTCTAATCAGCCAAGAGTTACAGGAGGACCAGGTCATCAGTGAAATGTAAGAACTTTAAAGAGTATACTCACCAAAGAGATGGAGCTTTGCTGAACAAGCTGAACTCTCTCAATATATTTGGTTGAAGTACAAGCAACACCCACCCGGCAGCAGTCAGTCTAACAGAAGTTCTGATGTGCTACCCGTCCTCCCGATCGCCTCATACCATCTGAGACATGGGACACCTACAGGTCTTCACGCTAGTGATTAAATGTATGGGTTTACACCCACCTCTGGATCTTTTTACTTCAGTTTTGCTTGTGTGTCTTTGTACAGTTCAGATCTCCACATTGATCTGTGGTAATCGTCAACCCCCATATTTTTAAATATTTGTATAGTATTAAAATGTATTCTTTTTCTCTGCCTAAAAAAGAGACAATACGGATGTTGTTTTCATATTCGCTGCACAAATGACTTGATTTTCTCAGCTCATCCCAATCGATGTCATCGCATTGTAAAGTCATCAACTAGTCATCAACAAAATCTGATATTCCTGGGTCATAATTTTTTATTATTATTATTTTTTTTTTTTTTGAAAAACAGAATTACGATCATAATTACTTTTCTTTTCTTTCACCAGTTACAGCTAGCCCTAAACTGCCTATGTTTAATCTTCAAAGACTGGAACCGTTTATTTCTGTATGTGAAAAGGATAAAAGTATTAAAAGGGGTAACTAGCAGATTTTGACCCCAGGTGGATAAGTCGTCAAACGACATTTTCAGTTTCAACTCAGTTGTGGGAATTTAGCCTTGGTCTCACAAGATTTCAAATAGAAATAATATGTAAACATTAACAAAGCCTAGATGTATGCATGCATGCTCGTCTCTTGCAGGATAGTTCTCTTATCTGAGTCAATCCTACCATATAATTCCTGGATAAAATCTATTTTTTTAGAATCCTGTTTCAGGTCTCTTTCAAATAGTTTTCCCCTTAATTTCAATATAATTCATAGACATGAAAATTGCGGCATTGGAACTGTTCAACATGGATAGTTACATATTTAACCTAACACCATTGCAGGATTCAGAAATTTCGTTGTCTGTCCTTATATTTCCACCACTTATGATAATATGTAATAGTTCTGTGGAGGCTATGAGATTCGAGTGGCGGCTAAGGAGAATGGTGTAGGGGAGGAGGGATGTTGCAGCTGTTATCTGTCCACGACACTAACCTCCTGAGGATCAGATGATTAATGTCTGAGTTATCAGAGACTGACTAGCGATATCTGTAGGCACCAGCCCCTCCTCTATCATCTTAACATGTCTTGTCAGTGTCAGGCCGACATACTATTATTTTGTCCTCTCTCTGTACTGTACATTTGTTACTAAAGCCCACTTTCCTATTCTTGCAGAGGTTGTAGTAGCCTATAGCTTTTTTTTTTTCTCTCCCTTTTCTTTCCTCCCTTCCAATTCCATACCTCGTTTAACTTCATATCCTCTCTCTCTCTGTCTCTCTCGCTCTGTCTCTCTCTCTCTCTTTCTCTCTCTCTTTCTCTCTCTCTCTCTCTCTCTCTCTCTCTCTCTTTCCTCTCGACAAATACACAACTATCATGAAGTGAAGTAAAGTGTCATAGCATAGAAACGAAATTCGGATAATGAAAGTCTTTACTATTCCCTACTGAACCCCAACTGGAAGTAGATGATCACAATATAGATCTTTGTAAATTGTTCAAAAAGACCTTTTTGTAATGGCGGGGGGGGGGGGGGGGAAGGGGAAAAGGGGGGGAGTGGGGCGCTTTGTTGCAATTATTTTTAAGGGCTAATTTGGTAGGATGAAACATCATCAAAACGTTTTACAACCTTTAACAGATTGATTTCGTCGACAACACCGCTGTTCAGATTCCAAAACTTCACCTTTTTTCATGGAAGAAATATAGAATCTGTATACCGGTACGTTACTTCAGAATATGCAATAACAAAAACCTAAAAAATTGGTTGTAATCCCACTACAAATTACACCATACTAGTGTCCGGCTCTACCCGGCACCTCCGTAAATTATGTGAATGCTAGACCCTTCTAGTTCTACAATACTCATCTCTTTCTCTCTCTCTCTCTCTCTCTCTTTCTTTTCTGTCGTTCCATTTACCATTTCTTCTCTCGCTCTTCCATGCACAAGCCCATTTTGCGCTTTCTCTCTGAGACCCTGCTCTATTCTTTCTCACTCTTCCCTGTCTTCTTTTTCTCATCCTAGATCCTTTCATCCTTCCTCCATGTTGAGTGGACCCTAACATTTCTTTCTCCTTTTATCTCTGTATCTTTTTATTCGCTTTTTCTACTCCTGTGATCGGTTTGGCATGAATTGAAAATCAGGGCAATGCCTTGTAAACACGAAGCCCTGGGTAAAAAAACAGGACTGTGCCAGATAAGACTACACGAAAAATCAAATCAAATAAAATATTAGAATACAATCAAAGTAATACAGACTAAAATGAGAATATTATGAGAATATTATAATATATTATAAAAAAATAAATAAATAATAGATAATAAAAAATAAATTAATAAATACGTAATAAATAAATAAGCAAAAATAAATAAATATGGTAAAATTGAAAGAGGTAAGACGTGTCTCAGTTACTTTTTTCCCCCTGATTTTCCCTGATGGAGCCACTGACCGAACACTGACCTAGATCTATGACTTTGCCATTCCTTAAACAGAGGCAAACTCCGGACATTTTACCTGGCGAGCCTGGAGTGGGAACTCCCTCCTTGAGCACGCTATGAGAGGCACTCTCATCAGGTCAGGAGAACAGTAACACATATTTGAGTTATTATTATTATCAAGGTTGTGAGAACATTTCTCCCGCAGCTCGAGAAGTGAAAACAAGAAGAATAGTTATAACATAATTATAATTAAGGTGATCTTAGACTTTACTTAAAGAAAGATGTGTCATTTATTTTTGAGTCGCCTATGACTATCTGGACCTACCAACAATTTAATAAACAGGAACATTTTAAATAATCAGTAATAATCTTTATTGATTTACTTATGATTTATTTATTTATTCATTTTAACTCATTTATTTATGTCTGTTTGTGTATTTATTTATTTATTTATTCTTTGCCCACTGTCTACTTAAAAAAAAAAGGGAGATATTTGTTTACAATGTGCATCAGATCCAATACTGGCATTACTACTAGCGACCTGTGTCAACACTTTGACTTGAGCTGGCCAGCAGTGCGCGACGTCAATTTGACTTTGACGTGGCCAGAAAGGTAAATCTATCAATTTTGAGACCATCTGGAAAGACAGATTTAGCACCGACATGTATCTGACCTAATCCAAGTCCAAATAAAGTTTCTACATGACATAGTCGCACTAGTCCCTGCGTATAAATAATCATTCTCACACTGTCTTTCCGGTCCTGCTCACCCAGGAGGCTTAGCTTATAGTTATACAAAAGTAGTTGTAGGCTGCAAAAATATAGATCTACATATTGCCACTTTAAATTACAATCTGAACTATCAGGCAAGTTTAGCGATCTATATAGTATTATATAGAGGATTGAAGAAAAAGAAAAGAAAAAGACATAGAGTAATTTAGAGGACAGACAGATAAGCTGTCCTACATTGCATAGATCAAGTCGCCTTCAAACACATCGTCAGATGGTGATGAAGTGTTAGACTGTAAAAGGCCTACTGTTTTCTAATTCATCTCTACTTGTGAGACTAATTTGATAAGCCAATCTTTGGAGTTTTCAGTCCAGGAGACAAAGCACAGACAGGTACCTGTAATTCTATGTAAATTGAAATTATTTTATAGCATTCCATGAAAAATCAATGTTATCATGTTGGAAAGAACGATTTTGTTTTCATGTTACGAGGGACAACAAAGTAAATCGGGCCATATGCTCCATTTTAGATCATGGATGAAAACAAGGAAAGAAATTTTGGAATCTTCCAGAGCAAAATTATAACTACCCCTTCCTTGCACAGATCTAAGCTGTATTACACACTGATTTCAGTCTAGTCACCCTTAATGCGCCATTTGCGAATGTTTTTGATTCTCAGGTCATGCCGATTTTACAGACACGGGAAAACTATCTTTTTTAGTCCTTTTCGTATAACCTTAAGACTGAAACATCTAGCAATATTTATGACTATTATTATAAGTTATTTTTTAAAAAAGTCTCTTAGATTCACACTGGCTAGACAAATTGAGCCTCTGGTTTATAGGACTTCATTTTTAGAAATCTGTTCACGACCTTTAAGTAAGAATTCGAATCGACAGACAAACCTGCGTTGATCCCAAATCGGTCTGTAAGTCGTGATGTGATGTAACGTCCCACCAAAACTTCATTTTGGTTTTAACCACTCTTAGCGTAAGAACGTTTAATGCCCAGTAATATTATTCCCAGGTTTCCATCACATTAATCCCACTCTATCCATTGCTTGGAATTAGGGCATTTCGTCAGAGGCAGGTGATGAGCAACAGTTCAGAGTTACAGGTGTGATGTGAATTGTCATCTCATTGGTCTGTCTCTTCGTTTTTCCCTGGATATTATTTTACATTATGTTCTATTTGTAGAACTGCTTACGGGGAAAATACACTTCAGTAGCTGCAAAGAAAGTATGTTTACATTTTACATATATGACGTACAAGTGTTGCCCGACAATACTGAATTTCTTAATCACTCATTGGCATTACAACAGTATACATTGAAGTGGACCAAGTCAGGTATCCTTTAAACACTTCAAATACTCTTTTTCCTTCTCCCCCTTCCCCTTCCCCTCTTGTATGCGATGGCTGTTATAAAATTGGGAAAAGTCAAGGATACGAACAGATAACAGAATACCGCTCTAGATTTTTTTTTTTCTACTGTTGATAGCAGCCAGTGGTTCTGTTTTGCTGTTGTAATATTTCTTATCACACTGTTATGAGTTGCTACTCACTACAATAAATTATATACCACGAATTTCAAATCTTGGCTTTCAGAGCAGGAGGATTTGCGCCTAGACTTCTCAGGTGAACACGATAGTTGCCACGAGTAAATTAGAATTACAGAAGATCCTATATCTGAGCAGAAAAATCGTAGAAAGTGTATACACATTTTAAAGCCTTCTCTTTGTGTTTAATGTGAAATGTTAAATTTACCTATTGCGTTAGTACTAGTAGTACAAATCACTGACAACACTGGATAACTTGTATGTCACCAATGTGACTTTGATCGTGCCGGAGTGTAGTCTGTCCACCCAACTACTCATCTGAATGTCCACTCGTCCAGCTTCCTGCATGCCTGCCCATGGAACATAAACACTGTTTACTCTCGGGCAGTAAATAAGAGAATCTCTGTCAAAAGAAGAAAGCCATATGAAGAGACTGTGAGACGACACAGGTTCTGAACTCAGACTGGGCGCGACTTACAAGTAACTCTTGACAGGTCTGTTCATGCAAGTTCAATTTGATAATGTGTGTGTTTGTGTGTGTGTGTCTGTGTGTGTGTTGTCTGTGCCTGTGTTTGTGTGAGAGTGTGTGTGTTCACAAAAAGGAAGGGGGAAAAAACGAAACCTATCTAAACTGATGTTACAAAGATAATAACGTGGATGGATAAATTGTAACACACGAAACCACCCGAGGTTTGAGAGTAGTGACTTGAGGGTGGGCTGGCTATGCTCCTGAATTTCGAGAGAGAAATGAAAAATTACTCTTTGATTCTCATTGCATGGCAGAATAGCTAAGAAGATAGGCTGGGATAGGTCTGGTGAAGCGAGAGGCAAAGCGAGCGTCTGGCGATTTTCTCAATTCTCTGCTCAGACACGTAGGAAGGACAAACTTGGTCAGGTTCGCCTAACAGCGACAAAGGCACTCGGCAGTCAAGGTGATCATAACCAAGCTCTCTCAGCTTGCACGTACCCTTGTGACATCACAACAATTACTGAAGTGATTCTTGAACTCATCGCACTGACAGACAAGACAGCAGAACACCGCAGTTATCATTTTTCAAGACCCTCAACAGTTTCTGACTAGCTCTGTCTGCTGGATAGGACATCAAGTCTTCTCCGGTGCTGAACGTTTCAGTGTGCAGTATCTAGAGGAATGTCCAACACTAAGGTCTTTCTTTGGCAGTGAATGGCAGTGTCCTGGCTGATCCCTCGGTAAGAAACAAGACGTTTTATTCTTTATTATTCATTTTTTTTTTTATCATCTATGAGCCCGAATAGTTTGATAGAAGCTAAATACTTTCTTTAAAAATGCATTGTCTTCTAACAATGACAGCGAAAAGAAGTTGTCTTCATTTTCCCTGTTATATTTAAAAGTTAGATCTGTAAGTTTTATATTTGTTCACTTGGTTTATTCTCTCTTCATATTAGTTATCACTTGATTTCCTATTTATGAACGTGTTCTTCACATTCGTTCCCACCAGAAACTCTGAGTATGCAATCGTTGTTGTGTACTTGACAGGAATTTGAAAATGTCGACATAGATGAAATCCATTTGGTTAGGGGCTTCTAAAGTAGGACGATTTTAATGTAGAACAATAAAGGGAGAAAAAGAGAGTGAAATACTACATTCTTGGGAAAATAATAACAGTATTGTAAACAATAGGCAGTGTTGGCAAAAATGTGGATTTTTTTTTTTTTTCTAAAATCTGCTTGGTGCACCACAATGTTGCCTTGCCTCGTGGTGGGCGGTTTGAAATATTTTTCAATAGGATCAGTTTTTTTGTGTTTTCGGTAAATATTGTTACTAATAATTGCTCTCATTGTACCAGGGAAGTTCACACTATTGTCTTCTCTTGCTCGTCTCTTGATGTGCAGAGAATATTATAATTACGGTTTATGAACAGATAAGTACAAAATGTTGTCAATTCCCAGGCTGATAAGAAAGCTACGACGGACGCATTTTGTTGGAGGTGGTAAGGTCTTGGAAAACCCCGAGTTAAGTAGAACCAATTTTTAAAAAAAAAAAAAAATTGGTTGTCGCTCGGTGTGGTGATAACTTTGACTATTGGGATGTCTGGTATTTCTCTATGATCAAATAATTCTTGTTTTTCCGACTGTAAGAGGACTGGGATCGATACAGTTAGTTGATGGTAAGACAGAAAGAGAGGTTACAGATTGTTAGCCAATAATGACGCTCTCTTAGAAGAGGATTTGGGCGTCTTATACTGGAGCAGACTGGATACCCATAAAGTTGTATTTTATGATTTGCGGTTCTGGACAATTCGCTGCCCCTCTCTCGCTCTCGCCTGTCATATCCGCCTCCTTTTGTTCTGTCTGTCTGTATTTTTCTAGCTTTTCTCCCCGTTTGCTCGCTCACTCTCTGACCTCTCATTCAATCATCATAATGACTGATCTCCTTCTGAATAATTATCGCATGCCGGGTACCAAACTCACTAGCTCCCCCGCAAGGCCCCGGGGTTTATAAGTAGGCTCTCTGCTTCCACCTGCAGGGGGTGTAAGCCGGCAATCGGTGGGGTGTCTCCCAGGGGTTGCCATCCTCGTCATTCCAGGGGAGACGTTCTCTCTCTCTCTCCTTGCTCCAGTTTCCTGTCCCGCTTTCTGTCCTCTCTTTTTCTTGACGTACAAACATATTTTACCGTGTTTGACACCATGTAGCCGTAATTGTGCTGATGTGTCGTTAAACCCCAACACAACAACAACAACACCAACAACAAAACTAACTAGCTGTTTAACATGGTCTTAGAGAAAGATCAGGCGACTAAACTGTAACCGTAACTTATCACAAGTACGACAGTAGCGCTTTATTTCATAGACTCTTCTCGCGAGGATGGGATGGTATAATTATCTAATGCCATCAGCTGGTGCATCGTCGAATCTTTAACATAGCTAGAATTCACGAATAACCTTTTAAATAGGCCATGCCTCGCACAGTGTCTTAAGAAACCCTTTTGTCTCAAGCACAGGACAAAGAGGTCTATTATGTAGACAGAACGAATCTGAAAGTGTAACAAATAGTCATCTAGAGTTTACTGCTAGCCATAGTGATACTCATAATACCCGGCTGACAGCAATGAAAAGTGCATTGCAGTAATTCAGCACGTTTAAACCCGTTATCTTAAAGCTTGCGTGTAAGTTTATCTAAGAAAAAAAAAAAAACGGTACAAGGTCTTTGAAAATCTGTCTCATTATAATCACGATGATATAATATATTGACCTATTTTAGTTTACTGATCCATCCCTCTTCTCCCATCTCTCCCTCTCTCTTCTCTCTCTCTCTCTCTCACTCTCACTCTCTCTCGCTCTCTCTCTCTCTCTCTGTGTGTGTGTGTGTGTGTGTGTCTCTCCTTTTCTTTTTCTTTCTTATTAAGTCTGTACCTCGCCGTTAGTCTGCCTCTCTCATTCATAAACGCGAACAATCCAGAAACATTTCTTTGGAGCGGAAGCATTCCCACATTAGGATCGTTTAAAGATGTAGACGACCAAAGCAAAGATCTTTTGAAAAGTGATCTTCCCTTCCTGCAAATCGGAGACTGAGCGTGAGGCTAAATCACCTGTCTCACAAGAAGGTTTGTTACATTAACATCGATAAAGAAGCAGCTGATATAACCTTTAGGAGTCAGAAGATCCCGTGGTCTAAAGTGTATGAATCACAGTGGTCAAAAGCCAGTTGGAAACTATGAAGCCGACACATGCTCAGCTGAAAAAAATCCCACCCTGTTGAATCGTGGAACCTGAGGAATACGTATGAATGAGGTTGTCAATGCAGCGACCGCTATACTGCATAATTATGCTCTTAGCAGCGAATCTCACTCGATCTACTCTTAATGAAAATTTATACATGTATTTCATGAGAGCCATAAATCCATTCAAGATTTAAAAAAAAAAAAAAACTCAGGAAAAGAACAACGCATAGCCTAGGCTTTCCTGGAAGAGACGTCTACATGAACGAGTTGCAACAAGGGTGGTTATTCATAGAATTGGATATGATGTCACTGGACTGAGCTGAGTGATATTAAGGAGGGTCAAATATGACTATCATGATTGTGAGCTCACTATATTTATGTTCCTATCACTGATTTCAAGGTAAAGCTTATAGCTTATATCGACTATCTGAAGTACAAAATCATCAGATTTTATTAGTTTGCGATTTGTGATGATTTCGATAGCCCATCACAACTATCCGAGGAAAAGAGTGAGACAGAAATGTGAGACAGAGAAATTGGAAAGAACGAAAGATCAAAAAAGAGGAGTGACACACGAGAAGAAAAGAATGAACTGACCAGAGAAAGAATAAAAAGAAAAAAAAAATGAAAGCGAAAGAGCGGTAAAGGAAGCGGTAAAGGAAGCAAGAGAAACAAGAGAGAAAGAATGAAAGAAGAGAGAGAGAGAGAAAGTGGAAAGAAAGTTAAAAGAAAAAGAAAAAGAAGAGCGAAGAAAAAAGATAGAAGGAAAGAAAAAGAACAAACGAACAAAATAAAGAGAGAAGGACAAAAAATGGACCGACTCCTTTTGTTTCGATTATTACTTTAATTGATGAATTGTTGGTGAACATCATGAAATTTTACAAAGGTAATAGAAGCTGTATCTGTATGTCTAGGACGAATTGCCAAATTTCACGGGTTATAGCCCACCAGTCAAAAGAATTTGTTTTTTTTTTTCACATAGTCAGATTTCTCAAGAAATAATCATAAGGGGCGGATTCCTTCGCGCTTTATTCAATAGGTGTCACTGGCTTACTACGCCCTGTAAAGCTAATATTAATCTTATCTCTGGCATGACAGTTAATTGCTAATTAATTACAGCAGCCACTGCAGGCTAATTGTACTGTTCTTTTAGAACGTTTCTGGTCAAAACATGTTCAGATGTTCCAAGTTCGGCATGTCTGACCGAAGGCGGGCCCATATTTTGGTTCTCTCAGAGATAAAGCCTCAATCTGAACTCCTGGCAACTAGCAGGCTAATGCAACAAACACAAATGGTTCCAAAGACGCGTTGCCATTCAGAGAACTACAATTTTTATAGGTGCAGAAAGGGAAGTGGCGGGGGGTCCTTGAAAACGTGCCTATCATGAGCCTTTCCCGCCAGCGAGGAGTTGTAGATAAATGCTGATGTCTGGTTTGTCAAAATATTAACCCAGTGTAACCGTCAACAACCCGGTGTTATCATGTCAGAGTGGTAGGTCTGATCATATCAACTCGATACAAACCAAACCAACAACAGCAACAACAACAACAACAACGACAACGACGACGATGACGACAAAAACAACATAGAATGTCTCCATGCAGTGATGAGATGGCCAATTTTCAGCATTAGGAAGATCATTTTACTATATCTTTTTCACATAATGAGTCGTATCTCGATTTCCCAACAAACTGAATTATTACTATTACGTAAAACCACATACACTTCCATGTGGGGGGAACTATGGTCTGAGTTGGTTGACTGTAGCCAGAGATATCAGTACTGCAAATAGGCGACAGTGGGTGATCTTTCAGTGTCCACTAAAATCAGAAGAAAAATCGACAAAAACGAACTGTTTAGAATCTGAATATTCACCTCAAAATATTACGATATACTCGTTGGTATGACCTGAATATAAGAGCATTATGTTCTAACTCAGAGATGAATGTTCTACCAAGTTCTGTAACATAAAAAGTCAATATCAGATCACCCTTCATTACATTCAATTCCCGGCGTCTCTGTTGGGGTTCAGAGACTAACAACTGATTCTGACTGGCCGAGAAATTGTTATTAATCAAACATACAAGGTTTCTGGCAGGTTAAAAGTTAAAGATTCAAAACGTGTAAAGTAACCTATGTTTACTTTTAATCTACTAGGGATTGTCTTGTTATCCAGTGACAGTGCTATCTTGGCATAAATTGGGGTCACCCGTATGACCCAAACGCTAGGCGGGTATCTGCTAGATAATTAGTAATGAAAATATGACGCTACACACTTCAGGTTATCAACCCATTCAGCTAATCAAATGAAAAACAATGTGTGTGCAATTTGTTACCCAGCATGTAATTTAACCTGAGGATCTGCCAGTCTGTAACATTCACGTTCACTGCTGTTTCTCTTGGCTTTTTCTGTTTTCTTGTATCTCCATTGGCTGGCACTGATGATCTTCACCAGCTGCCGGCAGCCAAATATTTCTCTGACTTGCCAGTTAGATTAGTTAGATTTTGTTGATGTGCAAATGCTGCAGAGGTTAAATCAGTGAGTTTGAAATGATGTTGACCGCTATTGGCTATTGGCAGGGCCTTTCTTATTTAAGTCACTTTATCGCCTAGGGAGTAAAAGTCTGATCCAAGTGCTTCACAATGTTTTAAAGGATAGACGGATCTGAAATGAAGCAAAATAACCATTAATGTGGCATACCAAACATTGCTGGCTGGACTTTTTTTCTTATATTTGTGCGCACTATGTCATCTTACTGCAGTGGTCTACTGGCATGTCAATGCTGTGATCATTAGAAAAAGACATCCAGTGAAACTCAGCTTTCGGGTTTTAAAGCTCTCATAGAGATTCAAAAATAAATTTTCTTTTACATTATCAAACCTTAAACCTTTCTCAATCAGAATCATAAACAAAGCCAGATTTCCTACAGTCACATTGGAACAGTGTCAAACATTGCCCACAATTCTAATACAAGGCATGTGAGCATTAAGAAAGGTGGTAGAAAAGCGAAATAGAGCTGAACTTGCACCATGAACGGTCTCAACTCCAAATTTCAGATGCTCCATGTTATCGTACTCTAAGAGTATACATTTTTTAAAAAATGTCTGTACATCTACATTTGCGATAGTCCTTGATTACCTCTGTATATCATTCTTTGAAAACAATTAATGAACATCTTACCTTTAAACTCCCTTATATCAAAAAGACCGTGTTTGTCGCAATGTAACCGTACATTCACTGCACTTATATCGTCATGTCATTGAAGAAATAAGTAAGTCAGTCATAAGGATACATAGTATGTGAGCCTGCCAGAGGGAAAAAGAACGTAGAGAAGCCATTGTTATGATGTGACTTTGTTTTTCATGGAAATACATTCATAGGTAGCATAGTGCGCGCCTGTCGTTGACTGATCGATAGGTAGGAAGACATAGGGAATTGGCTATGTCAGAATTATGGCACAATTGGCACTATTCGTGGCGGATTCTTAGGCACCATGCAACGTTACATATTAAAAAAAAAAAAAATCTCGCTAAGCTAGGATTGGGGGAAAGGTGAAGATTGGGGTTTGGTTGAGGGCAAGTGTTAGGAATGAGGGTTAGAGATTAGCGTTAAAGTTGAGTAAGGCATAGGTAATGTATGGTGTCTGTCCAGCCTGGTGACAGGTAACTATTGTGTCTATCTATTCGCAGGCATTTCGTTTTTTATTGTAAAACAGCTGTGACACGAACTCTGACACTTGCTACTTCTTTGTTTGTTCCCAGGACTGTTGGTGGGCTATGACTGATCAGACCAAACCTTGAAAGTCTCGGTCGTTCTGTCTGACAGTGTGTTTGACAACCTGTTCTGGTCGAATCACCATAAGCTTGGCTCTGACAGGCTCTGGTCAAGCAACTAAATCACCGAGTCACTATGACCTCACATTATGACCTTAGAGCAGAGAAGAGTGGAATAAGCAAAGAGAGGGGTGAGTGGTCAGCATGATTTCTTCTCTTTGGTGTAATCTGGCACAATTCGATATTTGTCTGTTATCTTACATATAATGACATCATAGTATGTATGGATTTGAACCATATACATGTTGACTACAGTCCTTGACACATATACTCTTTGTATAAGAGATGTTATGAGACACAGATTTAGCATGTAGAGTGAATAGACATCGCTCTGTTTCTTAAATGTATGGCTCGTCATATGAACCGTGTTAGAAGTTGAATATGGAGTGGTCTTGCAGTAGGCCTATAATAATTTTTTTTTTTTTTTTAATGGAGTGTCTATCTAGGCCTAGTATTGCAGTGAGGAAGGATAGGTAACTAAAAACGTTGCACCAAATAGTAAAGGCGAAACACTTTTGTATTGGCTCGCACATGGGAGCATCTGTTTGCAGTTTGGGGGTGGGGGGGGAGGAGGGGGACACACCCCCCCCCCTCCTTCCCCATTGACATGTTACATACCTAACTGGCTACAATAACTTTCTCACGCACAGACAGAGAGAAAGAGGTGCATCAATAGGCCCAAATAGACAGCGCCTAAAAAAGAAAATAAGTAAATACGTTGCCTTAAGAACTTCGTGTAATAACAGACTTGTTCTGATCAACCGAACGGCTGGAAATCTCCGTCTTAGTTTAGTGATGGGTACAAAGACTTCAAACTGTTCACTAACATTGACATAGAAAAACACACAAAAAATGCATGGGACCAGTGACAAATGTTCTCGGATCTCGTGGTGAAGCGATAACAAACATCAGTCAATGTTGTATTTTCAGCAGAGGGTACAAACACTCCACCGCGGATTTCCAGGTTTTTGCTTAGTCGAATATGAGTTATTCTCTCTGGGTCCTTTCGACAACTTGTGGCGTCACCTGTTTTCTGGTCTCATAATGCAATAGATGTGTCCGCTCACCAGTATCTGCTATCACAATATAAATTATGAAAGTGAATCATTTTAACTACGTCGTCATTTTTGCACACCATCTGTAATTAGATCTAAAGCGCGATCCTACATGTTAGCGTTAGGGTGGACCGTCTCCCATCTCGTCGGACCTACATGTTAGCGTTAGGGTGGACATGCGCTGGTCGAGGGTCCCAGCAGGTTAAGCCACAGGGGTTGTTCTCTACGACAACCGAGAAGGCAGAGAAAAGACAAGACGAAGAGAATCGTCTACATCATTTTGGACTTGCACCTTCCCTACGGATGAACAGTGCATCGGCAGGGAATATCTTCCCTACCGATTCACTTCCATAAATTATTTGTTCCGACTAAGCAAACGGCTGGAAATTCCCGTCTGATTTTAATAGGGGTTAAAAAAAAACAACTCCAAACTGTCCACTACCATTGACATAGAAAACACATTTAAAAAAAAAAATGCACCGGACCAACTGTTCTCGGATGGTGGAGCGATTAAAAAAAAAAAAAAATCAGTGGGAGTTTTATTTTTAGCAGAGAGCACAAAAACTACGCCGGGAATTTCCAGGTTTTTGTTTAGTCGAATATGAACCATTGGCTCACTGTTGTTGTGTGACATCTATTTCTAGTCCCCCTTCTGTGTTCCAAAAGATGGATTTTGGCCTATATCGGCTTCATTGGCTTTTTCTTTATCTACGCCTTGCGTGTGAACATGAGCGTGGCTATTGTCTGTATGGTGAAAGACACAGGCAACAACGAGACCAGCACCAACAGCAGCGACGGCAGCAGCTGTGTGGATAACACCGGCAACAGCGGCGACAACAAAGTGAGTTGTACCAAGGCAGACACTGCACTTGAATGCAGGGAAATTGTGACAGAGTGTAGCAAAGGTTGGACAATGTATGAGATGGAGAGATACCTACACACATAAATACACATTCTCCTGTCTATACGTGCAAATGTTATTATTACAAGCATACGATACTTAATATTTCTTGGGACAATGAACAATGTTATCGTGCATCGTACTTTTGTTTCAATTTATTTTTTATCGTCGTACATGGCAAATTTATTTCATCTTACCCTATGCTATCGCAAATGATATTTAATTTGGCGTTTCTTATTATATTGTGTATAAGATATTTGTTCATCTTTTCTTATTTTATTACCAGTAGAATAAGTATTTGATATCACGTTATCTTATCGCATATTATGTTCAATTTTGTCTTGTCTTATTAGTATTTTCATCACACATAATATTTTGTCTTATCTCATTAATATATTTATTACATCTGTATTGTTGTTAGATGTTATCAATCCGTGTAATGTCCTTCACCCCAGGGAGAGTTTGACTGGGATAAGAGTACCCAAGGCATCCTTCTCTCCTCATTCTTCTACGGCTACCTGGTGACGCAGATCCCCGGGGGGTGGCTAGCAGGCAGGTATGGGGGGAAGAAGGTGCTGGGCATAGGAGTTCTGACCACGGCAGTAGCCACCTTGCTGGTACCTGTGGCCGCCCGCTGGGACTACAGGATGGTGCTCGCACTCAGGGTTATCATGGGCCTGGCAGAGGTGGGTAGTTCTTGGTGCAAAGGGAGGGAGGAGGAACGAGAACGACAGAGGTATAAACACAGTTTAATGATATTTTGCATTGACTGGCCCAGATGTTCACTAATAAGGGAAGAGGAACTGGATGGCAGGTGTTGTAAAAAAAGGTAGTTATATGTGTACAAGTCTGATGCTGATATATCTGTGAAAACTCAAGATATGAACATATTATGTGCATACAGAATGGAGGTGTCGACATGTGTGTTTAAAGAAGGAAGGTGTCGGATATTTGTGTACAAAATGAATATGTTGACACCCGGTTACATATCTGAGGTGTGACGTCTTTTTTATTCTTTTTTATAGAGACGGGGGCTGTGCACTTATGTAAACAGGTAAAAGATGTGAGCAAAATAGATGCGGGATTTATTTGTGAACAAAATGGATGTGGGCACATAAGCGTTTTTATGTACTAAAAGGATATATGTTGTGCACCTAATGAAGACGTATTTGTACACAGCGTGAAGGTTCATGAGGATTGACTCGCGGGGATTTTACTGTATGTTTGTTCATCTCCAGGGTGTGAGTTTCCCCAGCATGCACGCCATGTGGGGCAGATGGGCGCCAACCTTGGAGCGAACCAAGCTAACCTCTCTCACATACACAGGTAAGGCTTCCTTTGATTGATGGATCTCTTTACGAGAGACAAAATCACAAACCATCTTTTGATTTTCATAGAAAACAGGTCTCTGTCTCAAATTTCAGATCTCTCACCCCATCGTAATCTAAGACTATACACATAACACAACAAGTAATACAAAAACCACATGTTTATATATGTACGTTTTCGATAGTCCTTAGTTGCTTCTTTCTAGTCTTTGATAATAGTTATTAAATAGCTTACATTTAACTCACTAATATCATTAAGGTCGTATTATGCACAATGCAGCCGTAAGCGTGTGGGTGCACAATTCGACAAAAGTACAATCAACTCTAATACTTCCTAAAAAGAGTTGGGTCAAGGACTGATCAAAATCAGGAGTCAGTTTATGAGATGACACGAGTATTAGATCATATCTAACTTATAAATTACCAATTTGTTCAAGGGAAGGGGATCATGATTAACTCTGTCGACGAGAAGTTAGTAGATCTAGCTTGCTCTTGATTGTGATCAGGATTCTGAGTCAGGTAACCCTGATGTCACATAATGTGTGCCTTTTATAGGCTTGTAAGTAGTGAATAGATTACGTTTATTTTCACATAATGTTTGAAGAGACTGAAAACAAGTCTGTCTGCTCAGGTTTAGTTGTCAGGGTCTATTTTTACATCAACTTGTCTTTTTTTTTTTTTTTACTAACATCGAGTGGATACGCCATTGTGAGGACATAATAGAGAAAACCTTTGATCATAATATACCAACTCATTAATAACATAACCACAAACAAACAAACAACAACAACAAACATTAGTAGAACATTTTTTTCCACATTTTTGAAACGAATACTAGCTCACAGCTCTCTTTATTTTTTCCAACTAAAATGAGATTAAATGAACATCAACTTGGAAAATCCATTTAAAAAAATAATAATAATAAAAATGCACATCTTAACCAGGATTGGAGACCTTGATGAAACATTTGTTGGAGAAGCGCATTTGTATAACCTAAACTTTAAACTCCTGCGCCATCAAACACTTATTCTATGTGACATGCTTATATATCTGAAAATAAACCAGGCAAATCCTGATCCCAGTGTCCTTTAGCCTTGGATTTAATTGGTCTTTCTCGTGGTTTCAGATAAAGTTCTTGATTTGAATCCATATTCGATTCTGTAGAAAATGTCTTGGACCGTAATCAGAGCCATCGCTGTTGGAGAGCAGCTCGTGAATGGTATTGATTAGTGCTGTATCGATATCTGTCAGATTTTCATTTTATTTTGTAATAATGAGCGTCGTATCTGTTGACATCTTTCTGACTGGGTCCAGCCTGACTTCAACATCAATAAGGGGGGTACTTCAGATTAAATCACATGTACGATTGTTCATAAAAAGATTTTAATTACAGCGGTTATGGCACTAAGAATCATTGTGTGGAAATCGATATAATACTAATGTAAGGCAAGTACGGTTGAAATGGACAGCATAGTGGCATCTGTATGGTGAACGACAGCCATTAAACAGTGTCGTAAGGACACTTACATAATCCTCAATGACATGAATGTTCTTGGTATGGTTTCTAAAAGGAGGATGGAACTCTGAGACAGATGGCGCCATTGGTCTCATTGGAAGTAGGTGTTATAAGGGGTAGTTTTATCAATGTCACCCTATTGTTTGGACATGAAATTTTCATTGAATTTCAAGCTGATAGAGTCAGTTTATTAACAAGTATGAATATTTACCAGCAGTGTTGTAAATTCAAGATTCATTACATTAATACATTTATTCTGCCAGTGATTGCCAGTTAATTACTCAGTTTAAGATGACGTGCGGCGAAAAGGTAGCGACACACTTGCGCTTACACAGAATGCAACAGGTACATGGACAATGAATGGCCCAAGTCTAGTACAGAAAACATGTGGATCAGCTTTCTATGCTGACGTGTCTTTATGTCTATCTATATGTGTAGGGATGATTGTGTGCATAGTAATATGTATGTCTGTAGAATGGGAGCGGGGGCGTGGAAGTGTGTATGCTGGTGTTAGATGAAAGAAAACTACAGAACATTATGTTAGACAATGTATGGACCAAGAACAGCTTAAGAAGCTGGCTGTAAAATCCGTGGCGTCTCAGCGGTTTTCAAGAGGCTCCATGATGGGATATGATATGATATGATATGATTTGATATGATATGATATGATATGATTTGATAGGATATTATATGATTTGATTTGATTTGATAGGATAGGATAGGATAGGATAGGATAGGATAGGATAAGATAGGATAGGATAGGATAGGATACAGTCAGATTTTCGTAATATTGATTTGTTTCCAGTAGAGTAGATACCCTTTATTTTCTTTGAATATGATTTTGGGCAAAACCACAGAATACTCTATTTTAACCAGGTGGCGATGTACGCACTACTCCAGTTCAAATGTCTCGAAACAATCATATATCTAAGGCTCCGAACCAGAAATCACAGCCAGATTGCTCAAACTTCTGCAGCCTTGGGCGAATTACTATCAATCTGAAAAGAAAGAAAGAAAGACAGAAAGAAAGAAAGAAAGACAGACAGAAGGAAAGACAGAAGGAAAGAAAGAAAGAAAAGAAAGAAAGAAAGAAAGAAAGAAAGAAAGAAAGAAAGAAAGAAAGAAAGAAAGAAAG
>JBCAUA010537503.1:0-16703 GCA_038406235.1 Peronia verruculata | reverse complement strand
GAAGCTGAGAACGTTTATGAGTGTCTTCTTTGGGTCTGTCGGAGTAATAATAGATTGTAAAGGGCTTAGAGCCTGTAATTACGGGGATAAGCGCTATATAAATACTCTCTATTATTAAAATATATGCATAATTTTCTTCTGTTCTTACACCCAGATTTTCTCCTTCTTTTTGTTTTTTCTTCAATTGTCACAATCCTACACTTCTGACACATAGAGTTTTGGTGCTCATGATAAATTTTTATATATACGATTATGTCGTTTTTGTCTCTTTTTTTACTCTCAGTGCTTGCCGATGAACAAAGAACTTCATGATATGAAGTTTTATAATTCCAGAAACTGAAAAATGATCCAAAGCTTCAGAAGGACAGCCAAGCCCTAGAGACAGAGATGCAGAAGTTGCAGACACATTACAACAACAAACAAGTATGAATTTTGGTGCTTTTACAGTATACACATTCTTACTGCCTGACAGACTGTATTTATCTTATTTGGCATGATATTCCTTCTCAGATGCAGAACATCGATCAAATTACTAGATTATGTGACAGAACACATCATTCTATCAAATTCAAACTGCAGTCGTGGCCGCTTAAAAGGGAATTTTCCAGGACCACCCTTATGCTTTCAATTTATGAGAGTTTTTTTTTTTTTTTCTACAAGGGGAACAACTCTTGAATGACCTGTGGGACAAAAAAAAAAGATCAGGAGGCTGCCGCTTTTTCCACATGTTCCTGAATTTGTAATATCGCCTTCTATATATTTGGGGAATGCCATGCTTTTCAGCTATGGCCTTCTTGGACATTGCACCTCTGTCTGTTTCCTGCAGCATTTTCATTTTCAGCCCTGTGGAAGGAGCCGTTGACTTTCTCTTCAGTGAATTAGAGGAAGCCATCACATAGATCTAGTCTATAAAATAAACCTAGTCAACTGCAGGTGAAAGAGCGAGCATGGCAATGTAGAAACAGACTAGACCTATACTGTCACGGTGCTAAAGCTAAGATGACAGTGATTGTAACACAGGCGCAATGCCTTACAGGGTCACCTACAAATGAAGTACATGTATCATAATAGTACCGTACACGCACATATTTGACCGTGTCTACCTGCACTGTAAGGATCAGCAAGGTTTCTTGATTATTAATCAATCGCTGCTCCTCGTGCTTTGCCTCTCTCCTTCCTGCCCCCACCCCATAACACATAGTCCCACTTAACACCACAGCATGGGGCACATTCATAATACATGGTTGTAAATTTATTGCCTAATCCCTCTCGCCCCATCCATGATGCTGTCTTCCTTGTTTTCCGCATTGGATGGGATCACTTAGAGTTAGAGAGAACAAAAGTCAGTTTTTATCTCTGTGGCTGCGCTGACTGGTTCGACTTAAAGGAAGCTCATAGCAATGGCTTCGAATTATACGAGAGGCATTTAATTGGCACAAAGAGGAAAAAACTCTGTTGTTTTGTTTTTATTGGAATTATCTGAAATTTGGATTATCAGAGTTCAGTTTGAGTGGAGTCAACTGTTTGTCAGAAAGATAACAGATTGTATTTCTGTTATGCTGTCTTTACTGGTCCGGCTTAGATTAATATTTCTACCCTTTCCTACTTTCGACACTTTTGTTTGTTTGTTGTGGAACATTATAAAGTACTAAATGCATTTTTATCTATGCTCTTATTTAAAGATATCCTAAACCCACAGGGATATTCGTGCTTGTCCAGTGATATTACATATTCTTATCACATATTCTTTACATAATAATACCTCCAATTTATATTTATATTGCAGTAGATTAAAGTTTGCTCAGTTTCTGTGTGGCAGATTAGTTCAGACAGTAATTAAATGCTCTTTTTGAGCCATTAAAATATTTTCATGTTATGTTGTTTTTATTATGTACCATGGCAGAAAAAAAATAAGAGTGTTCACACCTTATTCACAGAGCAAACTGCAAAGAGATTACAGAGATAAGATTCGACTGGATCTTCTCCGTTCATCTGGTATGTCAGAATCAGAAGTAGAAGAGACTGTGGCCAAGCTCATGAATAATATGGCAGTTGTGGAGGAAAAAATAGGATTAGAGCAAGCCAGACAAAGGAGGGTGGGTATCAGAGTACTTACTGTCCATAACAGATGTCCTGTGTAAACCAGTAATAATTTTACTTCAAGTGGGTCAATAGAGAGTGCCAAATGTAAGGGATTTTTTTATGTGACACTGTTGTTTATATTTAAAAGAATGTTGATGATATAATGTGTTATTACAAGGCTTAAGCACAGTCTTACTATACAGTTTGCTCTTTGGTAAGGAATCCCAATACAAAGTGTGATATGGCCAAAGATCTGAATGATATTTCTAGATTTAAACTCATATGCAAACCATTTACCAGCTATATCATTGCATCTTTGTGTAGTTAGAAGTCTGGATCTGTCAAAAACATTTCCAAAGACAGTGTCTGGAAATAGAAATTAGCCAAAACTTTATTGAAAAATGATGTGTGTGGGTAATGCAGGTCATGTATGGTGAGGATCATCTTAACTGAGTCACCAACCTTTTGTAAGGTAAATCACTGCATTTGGATAGATATGTGAGAACTTCCATCAAAGACAATGTCCAGAAAAAGACATTTTGCAAAATCTCCTAACAAAAGGAGCCTGCTAAACTCTATAAAGGATTATACACTGCACTATATTAATTGCTTGCTCAAGAGTTATTTCATCTTGAAATTACGGTTTTGGCACTTACTAAGTTTACTTAAATGGCAACTGAACACTAGATATTTTTGTTCTTCATGTTAGATAATGTAGTACTGTCATTTGAAATTGTAATCTTTTATTTTTCATTAATGTCGAAGCATTAATAATTGTTGGAAAGTTAAGATTGATGATCATTACACAGTTAACCAATAATTAACAATGCTTTTACATTGCGCACATTGAATATGCCCATAGTGTGAAGGAACAGAGAACCTGTAGCCAGATAACTCTCTAAATTAACAATTTATTAACTGACAGTCCATCTTTATGAGTTACTGCTTTTTCTAACAAAAAAGACCGTGATCAATCAAAGCAAATGGTACAAGATTCAATTTCTAAACTGTTGCATAAACAAAAAGTTTACAGTTCTTTTTTGTTTGTTTGTTGTTTTTTTTTAGGAAACTTTTGCATATTCCATGTTTCACTATAAAGTGATGTCAAACATTTTCATATCATTAACGAAACTGAGGGTTATTATTCTTTATTTCTTCTCACATTTTCCTAGGCTCTTGAACAGAGACTGGCAAAGCGAAAACAGGCCATGGAATTCAAGGAAGTTGAGGCAAAGGAGGCAGAAGAAGAGATGGATACAAGAATTGAAACATTTAGAAATTTGTTGGCATTTCAACTTAGTGAAGATGGCAAGCTGGACAAACAGGCAGATATTATCATGACTGAGTATGCCAATGACCTTGACATTATCCACAAGTACTATAATAAAGGTGAGAATAGAATGTTCATGTGTTTAATTCTTACTTGGCACCGCTGTGCTGAAGAACTGAAAGTTCTTTACTACTAAGCACAAAGTATACAAGGCAGTGTTCCTGTCTTCGCTCTTGTAAATTGTATGGCTGTGAAACCTGGATGCTGTATTGGAGACATTTCAAACAACTGGAGCAATTCCCCCAATTCCTCTGGTCAATCAAGAAGATCTCCTGGCAGGACAAAATTTCCAATCAGGAAATCCTCAACAGGGCCAATCTCATTAGCATAGAAGCTACAGTTTTGAAAATGCAGCTGTGAAAAACTGGTCTCATCATTCCCATGGACCCACAACACATCCCTATACAGGTACTGGGTATTCTATGGTGAAATGGCTTCTGGTTTCAGGAAACAAGGCTGCCCAAGATAGAGGTTTAAGGACCAACAGAGGGCCAATTTGAACTGAACTGGCCTTGAATCAAAAGCCCTAGAGTCTGCTGCTTCTGACAGGATAAACTGGCAAACTAAGACCAACATAACTACTTCTGCCTTTGAAGATGATCGTCGTTACTGGCTTGCAGTTGCATGAGAACATCAACATAGAGCAGCTGGTGCTCCTTCTCCAGTAACTAGCATTTAGTGCCTGTGGTGCAACTCAATCTGCATCTCTGCCTTTGGACTTCAGAGCCACATGAGAGTCCATTCCTAGATGTCTGCTCAAAGACAATGTCATCATCAGCTTCCAAAAAACCTTGATCGGAGCCATTGAGATAACCACCCTAGAGGAGGTTGAAAGTTATATACCTAACCTTGTATGTGTCTTTGTATGTTTGTGTGTCTTTTACAGACATATCAGATAGGCATGATGTAAATCAGGAGGCAAATGTGCAGATAGACAGACAGATAGAAAGACAAATGGGTGAATGAACAGAGAAAGACAAAGTGATTGCCTTATTGTCTGTTTTGTAAAATGCTGTAAATTGTAAAATGATATATGATTAATGTGCTAAAGTAATTCTTCTTAATGGTATTTAAATATTCATATCAATGATATGATGTTCATATCAACCTGATGTTGAATATTCTATTGCTATTTTCTTACAAAATAGGCACATTACTCTTGATTATTGACATGTAAATGTGTTATTGCAGAGCATGAGGGACTTAGTTTGGAGAAATGCCAGCTCTTGCATTCGTTCAGGCTAAATCAGTTCAACAAACTCTGCAGAAAGCAAGAGAAAGAAAAAGCAACCATGACACAGACTGTTGGAAAAAATACAAATCCCTCAGAATTTATAAAAGTAAGTGACCTCTCTCTTTTTTTTTTCTTTTCTTTTGTTAGAAACACATAAATGACATAAATAGTTTATTGGATTCAATTCATTTACAATAAATTAGGAATTCAAATAATTTCCACGTATTTGAAGAGGGAACAATGGATTTTTTTATACTATTTTTATGTATTACAATGTTTGTAGATTATAAATATTATGATAATAGATTTAATGTCTGACTACATTCATAGCCTGAAAAGATAGTATTGATCAAGTTCTTTGGTGATCTGTCCATTTAATGCAAGTTGTGTTTTTGTTTTTAATTCTATTTCAGCTATACCATGACTTGATGACCAAACATAACATGGAACAGGAAGCTTTGTGTCTGGAGCTTGATCAGAAAGAGATGCAAGACTTACACAAGATCAAACAGGTGCTCTTTCATACATTTTCAAAGCTTCACAAATAATTTGTGCTCTTATATTGTGCAAGAGAGCAAACCCTAATCTAAGGAACCACAAAACACATATCTGTTAATCAAGGGAAACTCTGTACTAAACCTATAAGTTTGAAGACGTCCATTTATTTTTCAAGTTTGTCTATGGTCATGATATTGAAAGCAAAAGAAAGAAGCAACTATGTAAAATTTTATTTGTTTTTTAAATTGTATGCAAATCTGATTTTCACTGTATACAAATTTATGAAGTTTTGTTCCATAAGCCGTAGAATAACCTTAGAACAACTGAAGGCTATTTTCTCTTATTTGACTTGTCTATCAGATATTGCCAAGAATGTCTTATGGATAAAGTAACACATGCCTGAAAAGGTTGGTCACAGAAAGATGACTGTCAGTCCTGATGCTGGATTAGCATTTATCCTGGAAAGAGCTATATGATTCTTTCAAGTTTATTTCTGGTCATGATAGTGGAGAAAAAAGAGAAAAAAACAAAAAACATATATATAAGAGTTGATTCCATTTGTTTGGTAGCTGTTGTTTTTCCTTGTGTTGAGTTGATTCCATTAAAAAGACAGGTATCCACATTATTATAAAAATTTGGAAGATGTGGAAAGGTAAACAAAACTACAGCAATTAAGAATTTTAACTTGAACATCAATTCTTATTAATTTTAAAGCAGAAATTTAAAAAAAAAAAAAAAAGAAAGAATATTGGTGACATTTGGCTCTTGAATAGATTATACCTTAAATTGACAGACTGTGATCACATCTTCACAAATGTGAATATGTGTTTAAGAATTATGATGACACACTTGCTTTCAAGAGAATCCATTTGACATGGTATAGTGTGATGAACAAGTCTATGAATCAGTTTGAACGTGGAGTGATAAGAGTTTGCGTCATATATCACTATCTTGTATGATGGATTGTTCACATCAATGAAAATAAATTAGGCATATTTTTACTTTTTTATTTTCATCTTGTATTTCTTGTAATTTTTGGCTATTGTGTATGTACATTATTACAGGATATAACCAAAGAAGAGAGGAAAGCAATGGATAAAGAGACTGAGAAGAACTTGGCAAAAGTGCAGAATACCACAGATCTAACAACTGCAGATGCTGAGAAAATCATGAAACTTCATAGAGCACAGATGGCAAATTATTATGGTATTTTCCTTCAACTTTGAACCTTGACAAAGGGGCATATAATTCATACGGCTATTAATTTTCCCATGATTTATTCCAAAATATGAACCAGCGATCTGTAGTACTCATAGCAAAATTAAGCAAGAATTCCAATATGAAAGAGGAGTGCAATTCAACATTTCACTAAGCATCACAAAGAGCACTTTCCATAGAGAACAGGTGTAATAATTGAAACGTTTATTTTGTTTGTGTATGGTTGAAAAGGCCCATTGGTGACTTATTAATCAAACAAACAAATATATATATATTAATCCAGTAGAAAAGTTATCTCTAACAATGTGAATGTATTATATATTTGCAAAAACTAAAGGAAAATAATGAGAACAAAGACCATCAGAGTTGACTCAAGATTTCACTCATGACTTTGTTTGTTCAATCAAAGACCATCTTGGTTCGGATATCATTAACTTCTAAAAATATCAAGTAGATCTAAATATGCAGTGAACCTATAAATGTATCATTTACCCTAGCTTGAATACTTGTGATGGAAATAAGAAACATGATCGATTTGAATCAGATGCTGTAATGAAATAGTACTGCAGCCTTATCCATTTCCATATTTCTACAGCTAAACAACAAAAAGAGAAACAAGCTATGTTGGCCAGACTCCAAGAACGACTGCAGCAGCGACTGGCTGCTGCTGATGAAGCTGAAGCTCGTGATCAGCGAGAACAAGAAGCATTAAAAGAAGAGCAAATGGCAACCATGGCTAAAGTTGTGACAACCAATATGGATCTAACAGAAGAGTAAGTTTCCATGACATTTTGGAGATAAGTGTTATCCTTACAAGCTATCCTTTACAAAATACTGGTGCCATAGCAGTTTTGACTTTGTAATGAAGAAATCACAATATGGATGTTAAGTGAAAGAATCAAATTTGGAGAAAAACAGATATTCCTGTCAACAGAATATTACTACAGTCGAGTCCGCTTAAATCGAATTTGCCTGGACCATCCTCATGGGTTCGATTTATGAGAGTTCGTCTTCCATTTTTTTTTTGACTAGGGAAACAACTCCCGAATTACCTATGAGCAAGGACTACTAAATGTGTATAGTAGTCCTTGTCTATAAGATAAAAGTTGAGGAGGCTGCCGCTTTCTCCACATGTTCCTGATGTTTTAATATCGTCGAGTGTATGGGGGGGAATGCCATACTTTTCAGCTATGGCCTTCTTGCAGCTTTTAATTTTCGTGTCAATGGAAAGAGCCGTCTTCTTTCTCTTCAATTTCAGTGGATTAGAGGAAGCCATCACGTAGATCTAGTCAAAATAAAGCTAGATCTAGTCAACCGCAGGCAAAAGAGCTCACACGATGTAAATACTGACTAAAGCTAGATCTGTACCATCACACAGTGATCATAACACAGGCTCTAGGCACAACGCGTCCGGTTGTCTACACACGAAGCATAGTAATAGTAATAATACGGTCATGCCGTGTTTGACCGTGTCTACCTGTACAGTACTAATACTATACTATAACACTAACGAGTCTGTGAAGATACTTGATTATTGATCGGCATCGCCACTCCTCCTACACTGCCTCTCCCCCCCAACCACTCCTCTGAACACATGGCCCACTTGAACTACTTGAAGCCAATACGCGGGGCATATGCACAGTACATTTATGCAAATTAATTGCCCAATTCCTCTTCCCCCAGCTGGGAGGCTGTCTCCTTTGTTTTCTTTGCTGGGTGGGAACCACGTGGAGAGAACAGAAGCCGATTTTTACCTTCGGAGCGGCGCTGACGGTTTCGATTTAAAAGAAACTCACGGCAGTGGCTTCGATTTATGCGAGATGCACATAATGGGCACAAAGAGGAGAAAAAATCTGTTGTTCCGTTTTTATTAGAATTATCATAAATTCGCATTATCAGAGTTCGGTTTGCATGGACTCGACTGTATATGAAATATTTTATTTTGTGGTAATTTTATCTCTTCAGGGTATTTGGTGTTGCATTGTTAGTTACAAGAGATATTTTTGCTTCAGAAGAGTAAAAGGAAGATATCAGAGAGAAATGTCAAGCAAAAGAATGAATTCTATGAAAAACAGATCAGTTACAGCCTACAAAACATGTAAGTTTGTGAGTGATTATATAATACAGTGTTTCTTTTGCCATTTCAGGGCAAAAAACAGAGTGTTAAGGGAGCATGAGCAGAATATGCAAGCCTTATCTAATCAGTTACAACGTAGCAAATTACGACAACAGAAAAGGTAAGTTTGAAAATTCCTTTCTTGGTTTTACATGTGCCAAGAAGAGGACAAAAAAATGTTTTTGTTGTGTTTTAGCAGTAAAAGACTTTGCTGTCTTCTAGCATGTGTACATTCATCTCTGATTTCAAAAATGTCTATAATGTCATCACTAATCAGGAGAACAGCAGTTCACGTGCTGCACATAATTCACGGGAAATTGATGAGCATTAAACATATTACTTTTTTTTCATGTATAAACTTGTTAAACTATGTTGTCTATTTCTTATTATAGCTTAGAAATCAAACTGAATCAGAGGAAAGCTCGGCTGGCTGAACTTCGACAACAACAGGAAGCACTGAAAAGGTCACAAAAATTGATGAAAGAGAAAGAAAAGGAGGATCAGGAGACAAAATTGGTAGGATGTTGATTTTAGAGCCACAAATGCTGGGCTAGGGATTTAGAGAATGTATTTGCAGACTTCGAGTATCACAAATCATCATACTTCTTTTTAGATCAACCTCTTATCTTATCAAGTTGGTCACAGATGTAGTGCAGGGTGAGAAAAATCAGATTAACACATTTTCACTGCCCTTCACCCAGTTCCAGATACTGTAAACATGCAATAGGCCCTGCTCATCAACCATCGGTAATTTCAGTCATGAAAAGCATTACAGGGGAGGACAGCCAATGTAAGAAATTCCCCCAAACGACTACAGCATCAGTGCTGACTAGAGATGCTTTAATCATGTGCAGATGAAAAGAGTTTTTACAAAAGATAAAACAAAACAAGAAAAGAAAAACCTTTCTCAACAAGGTATGAAGAGATTGTAAAAAATTATAGAATCATGAAGTAGTAACAACATTAATTTGTTAATAACAGTTATCAACACTTGTCTTCCACAGGCTGCAGAAATAGCCAAAGAAGAGGAGGCATTTGAATCTGCTCGTCAGGATGCTGTAGCAGAATTGAGGAGACAGTTAGCCAAGGAAACAGAGGAGGCTCTTAAACAACAAGATAAAGAAATTGGTTTACTGATTGGTCGTTTACAAGTAAGCAAACATTAAACATGGTTTTTTTATTTTTTCTGTATTTTGCTGTGAAGTTTCACTATAATTTTATGAAGTATATTTCATCAACTGTGCTTTTTTTGCAACCATGAGAATTATAGAATATTATTTATAAGGATAAACTTTAATATTGTCATTCTGCCATTTCATCATTTAACAGTTTACATTCTTTGTCTGAGTAGTTATGCTTTTTGTAGCAAGGATTTAATGCAAATATTACTACATTTATCCTACTACTATCAACAGATGTGGCTTGAGGCTCGAGCAAGATGAAACTTGTATTGTTTTTGACATTAACATCTTAAGAAAAATGTGATGCAGGATGAGCTCCTTTACAGCAACAAAATTTAGTGCATCTTACATGACTTATTTGCTCAAAATCTATAGCCTTATTGCTGGAACAGATTGGTCCTTTGGGATTTTTAGGATTACAATTTATGTATATGAACATTATCAAAGACATGAGCGTGGACAAATATGTGTTATTTTGTAACCATTTCCAGGTGGGGCAAGCAAGGAGACAAGCTATTCTTGAGAAACAAGATGTTCAAATCAAGCAGCTGCAGGTCTGTGCTTTCCTTCAGCTGATCAGTTGAATGTACATACTCTAATCTGTTGAGTTGACAAATATTGTGCAATTTTCCCTGCATGAACTTAACGTGGAGCTAAATTCAGGAATTTGTTTCATTCTTTTCTTGTTCCTACATGAAATTAGTTATTCATCAGTTTGCAGATACAGGGAAAAGGGAATCTTGTGAAGGATTTTGAGAATTGCTGTTGACAAACAGTTTTAACTGTCATCAAATTCAGTCAAAATTGAGGTGGCAAACTTCAAATCACTCTTAGTTATCATGGCAGCAGCTGCCATCTTGGGTGAATTGGTTTTGAATGAAGCATAACTTTAGTTTTCAACATATCAGTTTGAGAGTTTGCTCTCTTGTAAGGCACTGACAGCTCAGTTCAGAAGATTATATGGAAGAATTTACCTAGTGCACCTTCTTATCTCATTTGAATTTGTGATGTATAAACTCCAGGTATTATTTGTGGAGGTCATAATTAAATGTGTAATTGTTTGCTGATACCTATTGTCTGCTATTTCATACAGGAGCTATAGGTCAGTATCAGTTTGAGACAGATCATTCATTGAATTCATGTTTTTTTTTTTGTTCTTCTATTTTGTTGTTGTTAGAAAAAACAACTATACTTTTCAGGTAAGACAGAAATCCCGAATCTGTTTTTGTTCTCTCTTCAAGCCAAGCTCTTCTGATATACTCACATGAAAGTGTGTGATATTATTTTCTTTCAATGCAGGATGAGCTAGAAAGAAGAGTTGCGTCAGGGGACTCTCTACCATCATCAATGACAGATCAGATCATTCAGCAGCATTACAATCATGTTGCTCATTTGAATGAACAGTTGCAGCGACGCAGAGATAAACAGGAGAGAATGATCATGGAAAAACTTAATGCAAAGAGAATGCAGTTAGAGGAGTAAGAGAAAAAGTTAATCAAATATGAGTAGGCCTACTACTGGTCCAGTTAAAGCATACCTAGTTTAAATATTCGCTTCCTATAAAAGGGAAAAGTTTGTAATGATCTCATTTCTAATGAAAATGGTTAGGAATCCCCCAAAATGTTATTTTTCCTCCCAGGGCCGGGCTGGCTCGAAAAATCGTCCCCAGAGTTTGCCAATTTAACCGACCCACCTGGGACATAGAAGTCCCTCCAGCCCACAGACCTACCGACCCATTGATGCACCGGCCCATCGGGAAACTTCCAAATTCTTGAGTAACCAGTCCGGCTCTGTTTCCTCCTACCTTTGACCTCTTCATGTATCTTTTACAAAAAATTTGAAAAATTGAAAATAAACATAGAATGTCCTACTGCATTATTTGACTATAAAACAGACAGATTTTCAAATAGTTGAGTTTTCACAGATATCGTTTGTCAATATTACATTGTTCATTTGACGTGTATGAGAGGCGCCAGAAAAATGAATTTGTGCGACAGTTCAAATAATATACTGTACTGATTTGAGATTTTTGTATTCTGCCTACACATGTTTTTGCTTTATTTAATTTGTTTTGTTGCTCATGCAGCTGTAACATACTTTTTTTTTTTTTCCTTTTTGTACAGAAACCTAGAAGCAGAATTGGAGGAGCAAGCGCAGTCAGAATATACAGAAAAACAGAAAAAAGGGGCAGGGTAAGATTGTAACTGAGTGTTAAAATTGTTCAAGATACCATATCTGTTCCTCCATTTCCTTTTAGATTCAACCAGTGGAAATTGGTGTAATTCATGAGTTTCTTATACATGTACATGTTTCTATCATGGATGAGATTTCTTGTTTGATATAGTCCTGATACCCCCCTCTTACTCTCTTGATATGGTATAGAATAAAGTCTTTCATAGATCTCTATCTTCTGTTGAGACATAGACAGGATTTTTTTCAGCCGAGATAAATAAATCAGTCAGAATTTGCAGATGAAATGATAACATAAAAAGAAAATTTAATAAATAAAAATAATAATAAAAAATATAAAAGTCAAGAAAATCACTGGACTGAATAAAATTTAAAAAACAACAAAACCAAACAAAACAAAAAAACAAATAGATATAGGAGCAGTACCTACAAAAGAATACACAAAGCATGGATAATAGCTGTTTCCAATACATGCACTGAGATTGCGGAATGTCATACATAAACTTCCTCACATGCATCAAGCTACATTAAATACAGTGGGAACCATTTAGAACGGGATCGCTTATGACAGGAAATCACTTATGACAGGAATGTTGCCAATACTCCACGCCTTCTTTGGTTTTGGTAAAATATTTGGTATAGCAGTAGTCCGTGACGGTCGAATCGTTTATAACAGGATATCTATACCACTAGAGACTCATAATGTAGTACACCTGTATGCACAGTGGTACTCAGAAACTGTGTTACATTCAAGTGGATCAAGTACATTTGCTAACATAATCGTTTCACAGCTATTATTTCATCAGCTTTGTTCACTAGATGTGCTGTTATGAGATAGGAAATGAGTATCGGGCAATGAGATGAGCCAAATGGCTTGGGGCAAGATGGGGGGGGGGGGGGGGGGGGGTTAGCTCATTAATAATTCCTTACATGATAGAATACAGAAAAAACAGATGAACAGGCTTGGCCTTTATGGATAAATGAAGGCCCCACACTTGTAGCTGCTAATGTTAGGTAAGATAAACATGTGTCTTCCCATTCACTGACCACTTGGTCCAACTGACCAGCATTTGCATTTATTGTAGATATTTTTGCATTGTTGATAACACATTGCATTTCAACTGTATGTCTTGAATCAAGCAAGATTTATTGGCACTGCATTTTTCTTGCAATCAGTATGCTATCACTTGATAGCTCTCATGCTACTGTTCCACACGTCACCACAGTGTAGATCTATATGGTCTCCCACTTCAGCTCTATGACAATGTACTCAAGAGATCACGCATAAAGGGATTGGTACAATGGAAGGAAGGGGGTAGGTGGTTAATATAATCTGAAACCCTTGATCTTTCCGAGCTCTTGGGCTAGGCTAAGTTACTCTCGGCACTATGTTGGGGGCAGCGATGGGGGAGAATCTGGCCCGAGGCCAATGATGTGTCATGTGTGAGATAATCACATAGTCAGTCGCCAGTTGTTCTGCTAGGACTTTTTGATTATTAGTACTACATGTGCTAGTATATGAACATACAGGGACCTCTCATACAATATACTATGCTATTGTTATTTCCTTACTATCGTGTTTGCTCAATCACGCAAAACTAAAAGAATTCAATAAAGGGAGACTATCCATGAAAAGAAAACGTGTCTCTTATAATCAGGCAACAGATTAGCACTGTTTTATTCCTCTAATTCACTGTATGTCAGTTATTACAGAAATCACTTATAATAGGACTTTTCTTTGATTCCAGCCATCCTATTTTATCAGTTTCCACTGTATTTACTATTAGTAGCCTGCTCTCATGCACAGCTGGAAAAAAAAAAAATCTATAAGAATTTCAATCAACAGTCTTGTTTTGAAGAATGGGTACTTTCCTTCAGACAGTTTCATACTTCAGACATCAGAGACTTTTGATAATCTCACTCCAGAGGAGAATTATGAAAAATACATTTACATGCAAGCCTTCTCTCCGCAAGTTTGAATGTAAAAATGTATTTTTTATGGTTACAGTTCTGGGATAGTCTTGTGAAGAAATGTCATCTCTACACATATATTCTTAAAGTATTGTTGATTGGATATCAGTTGCCATGTAAATGATAACATCTTGAAAAGACTTCTGTCTCACTGTTATAAAGTACAAATAGTTCTCAGTAGATAGTCAGTCCCAATGCATCATTACTTTTCTCTCATTTTTTTTTTTTTCCATCCTCAGGTATGCAAGCTTAGCCCTGATGCAAGCCTTCTTAGAGCAGAGACATGCCAAAGCAATGAATAATCTGGAGACTGAGATGCTTGCAGAACTGGAGAAATACAAGAGTGACTTAAATAAAGAGCTTCAGTTGGAGCTGAAGAAAGAATTAGAAGTGAGTAGAGGAATGAACAAAAATTAAAATGAACAAACTCAAGAGACCTGTTGTTCATTGACACAGCTGTTGTATCGCATATGAATATTTTGTACAAAACCATGAATGGAAATGAACCAAAACATAGAAACTGGTATTTCGTTTTATATGACATGTAGAAAGTAGGTGTCAAATTCAGATGCATGTACATGTTTTGATTCATGAAAGCCCAAGACAATTTACAAAATAGGATCAGGTTTCAAATTCCTTTAATTTAGAACTCGAATTTATAAAGCAATATAGTTGTGCACATAAACTCATCAAAGTTTCTTTGGGGATAAAGCTGATTAGATCACACTACTAATACAATTACAACCCCACGTCCCCCTCCACGCCCCCAATCATACTATAAAATGTGTTGTCAAACGTGTTGTACCCCATGTGTTGTCAAACAAAGAAGTGCTTATGGACTTACCCACAGTGTCACTGGTCATACATTATCTATCATTTCCTCTCCTTTGTCTACCTGTTTCCTCCATCCCCTGTCCCCATTTTACTGCACACCTAGCACTGTGTGTTTCTCTCAGGTGGACAATATGATGTGAAAATACTCCTGAAGTACTCGCTTGTCTTGGCTTGACACGGGGCTTTTAGGTGGATTTTTTTATTTAGATAAGATCTTAGAGGGGTAAATTGTTGAGAAAAATTTGGTTTGCTGCAAAGGTGGGCTCTTATGTGGTGGGTTTTTAGGTGGAGATCACTGTACATTGTAGATGAGAGCATATCTAGTTACTCTAACAAGAGCATTCTCTAACAGTAATTTCTGGATCTATATCAAAAGTTTGTTTAAGTGCCTTTGTAGATTTCCAACATTTAGTTCAAAAGTATTCTTAAATGAATGTACATTGAATCCCTCATCCTGTGCCTATGATTTCAGCTTCAAAAGCAAGATTTTTTAAAGCAACTGGCTTCAATGACCAAGATGTCAAAAAGGGAAATTGATGATGTTGTTTCAGCCGCTGCATCAGGTAAGTTCTTTTTTCACATATGCTTCTATGTAGTGACAGTGCAGTGAAAAAAACAAAATTTCTTTTTTTTATCTTGGCCATTTCCAATGCACAAATTTATATATTATTCCAGAAAATTTTAGCTACCATCTGTAATAAAAAGTGATCTGAAGGAGAAATAAACAGTAACTAAGGAAATGATTCTTAATTTTGGTATGATTCTCCTTAGATGGGTGGACTACACTGTACATGTATATATAAAAATATTCTTTAAAAAATTATTACATAGATATCTAATCTCTAACCAAAGGCCAGCTCCTTGGTTAGGATAAGATTTCTTTCCAATCATTTTGGTTGACTCATCTCTTCATGCAACTGACTGAATGCTATGCAAATAAATCTATAAAGTTGCATTTGATTTGAACTTCCAGAAATACATATACATGTATGCAACATTTAATATAAAACTTTCCTGTGGATTCTGGAAAAGTTTGATGGAACAAAGGCTGCATTACATGGTTAGCGGTGTGAATATGGAGAAATGATGAGGGATAGAGACTTAATTCTAGCCAAGTTATTACAGACATATGTGTACAGTCAAGTCCATTCAAACCGAACTCTAATTAAACAAATTTCTGATAAATAAAAACAAAACAATAATTTTGTTTTCCTTTCTGTGCTTATTAAATGCCTCTCACATAATTTGAAGCCATCACTGCAAGTTTCCTTTAAAGTTTTAAAGTGAACTGGTCAGCGCCGTGAAAATCTGCTATTGTCATCTCCACGTTGTTTCCACCACACGGATGCCGGCGGCTTGAAAACAAAGGAGACAACAAAGGGGTGCAGATGGGGCTCAAAACTCATGGTGTTTGAGTATGCCTTGCACACGAGTAAGTAGGCCATGTGTTCAGCAGGAGGGGGAGGGGGGTGTGTAAACAGTGTATCAGGGCCAGCACTGCCGAGCAATTGATTGATAATCAAGTATCCTGACAAAGCCTACAGAACTGGTATAGTATGCGTAAATGTACTACACCTTACATGTACATATATTATGAAGTGTGTTGATTAAGCGGGTTCTCGCACCCTGACAGGATAGGCCAGATTCTAGATTGTGCTGGTTTTTCTTCATATGTGGTTGACTTGTTGGAACCCTTACAGACCATGTGATGGCTTCCTTTAACTGTTTTCAGAGTTAAGACATGATTAATAGTCTTATTCAGGGGTAAAACTTACTCAGTGGCCCTGTTTCGGATGAAAGCATTAAAAGTCTATTTCGAAGCTAAAACCTACTCATCAACAGTTCTTTCAGGGCTAAAACTAACACCATTCTGCCTCCATCTTTCTTTTACATTACTTTTGTTTTCAACCCAACCCTTTTTAGGGCTAGCATTTCAATTATATGAGATGGCTTGAATTTTAAGATGAACACAAAGTTCGGGACAGAGCCAAAGCGCAGTTTCTTTATAAAATAGTGCCTCATTAGTCAGTCATTCAAGAAATACCCCCC
>JBCAUA010537394.1:3627-16703 GCA_038406235.1 Peronia verruculata | reverse complement strand
CATACATACATACATACATACCATACATACATACATACATACATACATACATACATACATACATACATACATACATAACATATAGAGACAGACAGACAGACAGACAACCGTGCTTAAGTACAAACAGAATATATACATACATAAATACACACAAGATTATTTTTTCAATGCAATCTCTGATTCTTAACCAGTCAGAAATAATTTAAAATCCAGCCAAATTGGGTCAGACAGGAAATTCACATGGACGTAAAAATAATGGGAGACCGTTTGGCAGATCATCTGCCCCTCACAAAAGAAGGACTTGAGTAATAATGGGAAGATCCCTTTGACCAGTTCTAGGCCCTATAATTTCCCTTTGTTAGACAAAAGAGGTGTTTAGTAAGCAGTGTAAAGAGGGAAAAATCCCCTAACTTCTTGCCATTCAAAAGACTGATCACCAAAACTTTGATAGACTTATGAAAATAAGAAGAAAACGTTCTCATTTCATTATAATGATTTTGAAATTTTGAAATTTTTCATGGTGTATGTTTCAAGCAAACGGCGCAAAAGTGGTTTTTCTCCTTTTCTTCTGCTTGTTCAGTCCCTCTTTTGTCTGGGAAAGGGAAGTAATAGGATAAGAACAACGATCTCCCATTAAAATCATTTAGAGCACGGGACAGGGGATGGCCATTCCTTCCTTTCTTACAGCTACCAGTACCCCCTCCTTTTTGTTCTCTCTACCCAATGGCTCAGTCCCTCAAACAAGCTATTCGCCTCCGGTCAAAGACGTGGGGGTTACAGAGTTAGGGAGTCGTTTCAACAGTACTGACGTGACTAGACAAGGGTAAGTTGACACTAGTTTGTAGTTTTCTGTATCGCATGTTGTCTAACCAATAGGCCTACATTAAAGGGATCCTGAAGCTTTAAGTGTGATGGGAGCCTCTCTAGACAACAAGAGTGGGACAATATCCCAATTCTTTGAAGAAACTTCCTCGGGTCTGTTGACGAATGAACCCTTTATAAAAGAAAAAAATACGTCGTTGCTAGCAAAACTCTTTGGGGATTAAACAGTATTGATGCATGAGCTTTATCTGTTTCTTATTTTTAAGTACATTCCTGTATTTAACTTGGCTGTTTTTGCTTTTTCCCCGTGTCTTTCCGGTACAATTTCATTCATTCCATCCCCCCTCCCCTTTTTTTTTTCATATCTCTCACCCCTTGCCATTGTTGTCTTCTAATCTTACCTCATAATTGGAAGGATAGTAAATGACCTGGTCCAAGTTCACATCCTGTAAGTTTACATTCATCCTCACCCGCCGACAACTGTTTCTTTTATTCTTGCTTCTCTTCGAGCGACGTCTCTTGCGCCTGCGATTTCGTTTCTTCTTGTCCACGCTGTCCACTTGTCTCCGATACCTGGCCTTCGTGTCTCTTCTCACGCGCAATTTCAAAGTAGTCTCTGACACCCGAGCTCTTTCGTGGTTAGCCAGCGGGGCTTGGCTCTCAGAGATGCCATTTGCAGGCTGATAACCTTGTCTTAATTGATAATTACGAGGCAAATGTTGCGGCTTCGCCGTGTCGTTTTTACCACTTGCTTCAAGTGGTGGTTGTTGCTTCTTCTCTGGAACGTTGTCTTGCAATCGTAGGGCATGTTCCAGAGATAGGAATGTAGAGTCATCGTTCTGTGCAAAGAGAGAGTCTCTAGCATAATTGTTGGATTTCACGAACTCTTCAATATTCTTTAACAAATCCCACTGACTGTTCAAGAAGTTCAGTGGCTTAGCGTCGACAAAAGTTGAGTACTGATAGTCTTCTTCGCCAAATTTGAGTGGATCTTTAGCATAACTATCACTTTTTCCATAGTTTATATTATCCATCTGACGTGTGAAGCCGGTAAAGTTAACGGCATTGGTGTCTCTCCTCTTTCTTCTTGAAGGGGATACTTCTTTGTTCGGCCTTTCTTTTGAAAATATCACCAACAATGGTTCTTTACCATCCTCCACGTAAATATCCAGAGCCGGACTGGTATTTTCTAAACCTATTTTATTCACATCGTGGTTCTCACTTCTAGGGAAAGTACCACTGACCACTCGGACTTCTAAAAGTCTCAGACCTGACGTCGGCCACGTTTGAACTGCTGACGTCACATCAAAACTGAGCCAAGCGCTTTGGATCTCACTAAGAGTTTTGAGTCCGATGAGATGCAGCTTGTCATTGGCTAAGATGTCAAATACGGCAATACTGCACAATTTTCCAGTGGCGTTGGAAGACTCTTGGTAGTCGTTTAGAGATGAGTTTTCATGGTAAGCAGGCCCCACAAAAAGTCTGAGCTCAGCGTGCAGAAGGATCCTAGTCATATATAGATCAAAGCCCAGTATGCTCTTTCTCGAGCTTTTCCTCTGGTCTAGCCATTCTGCATCTGTGAACGTAAAGATGAGACAGACAGAGCTGTAAAAGCAGTTTCAACTGAACGCACTTGTTGAGTATAATATAAAAGACCAGTTGCAAATTTGCTGAAGTATATTTGGGTAACAAACAACAGGAGCAGGAACGCCCAAGTTCGAGTCTAATAATGAATCTCCGGGACAATATAGGATCCATAGAACCATCATTAGATCTCTCGCCTGAAGACACGAAGGAGAAGGAGAAAAAATAAAAATACAGACGGTCTGAAATATGAAAAACAAGAACAAAAAGAAAAACAAAAACAAAACAGTGGGGGGGGGGGGGCAAAGATAAGACAAAATATAATAGTATTATATTACCTAGACTAACACTATTTTCATGGTTGGGTTTCTCATCTGTTGTGTTCAACCTTTAGGCAACAACTCCGGTCCCAAACAATACTACAACACGGTCGAGAAGTGCTTTGCCAGCTGCTCGAAGGCTAATCAACTTTTTTTCCTGTATTCTCATCAATTGGTCTAGGGATTTTGTTTTTCTTAATGTCGTCTTTATTCTTTTACAATTTATTTATTTATTTATTTATTTATTTATTTATTTATTTATTTGTTTATTTATTTATTTATTTTATCGGTGCAATCTCATTCCATTGACTTGTAAAGTTACTTTCCCTTCATTCTTTCTGTGTCTCTGTGTGTGTTTAAGTCTATGTGCATACGTTATTCATTTTTAAAAAATTAAACATACTTTTTAAATTCTTTTAGGCGCCTTTGCTTTCTATGCTTTCTTTTTAAACAGACCAACTTTGTTTACTTATTACAAGCTAAATGTAAAGTTGGACTCAAAATGATCGTTTATCTGAAATATCATTATTCTATAAGTTTATCATTAAACAGTAGACTTATGTTTTTTGTTATTATAATGAATGAAGTGAATAAATAAAGACACAAATCATAAATAAATAAATTGATGAATGCCAAATGCTTAACACATAATTGAATATATCAATATATAAAAAAATGAATAATTTAGTAAATTAAATAAAAAAAAATAATACCTAAATACCCCAGTAAATAAATATATAATATACCGGTGCATATAGTACATATAAACCCATATAACAGAACGGGGCATATTGTGATTGATTGTTGTTAAGAACATGATGTGAGAAACTGTCAAGTTTTGCACTTCATTAACCTGACCGATTTTTATTAATACTTTATTTATATATTTAATACATTATGAACTTCAGGTTAAAAACATGGCGATTCTGAGTATGTGCATTTTGGAACGTCACCTGTATTTGGTTGCTCCGGTCGGGCTTAAATCCATCACCAGTTCCAACTTGCACAAAATGAGACTACCTACAGAATCTTTACAGATTTGACATTTTCAATTTCACATGTTACATTTTATCATTCTAAGGAGGTATTTATCTACCGCATCGAGGAGGGGAGAAAGGCCCAGTATTTACTTGGCAATAAGAAATAAATACGATAAGCCCTGACTAAAATATTGCATTTATGCAGATTATTTTACATGACTTCTCAGAGTAATAGGAACTCAACAAAAATAACTCTGTGAGTTCTGTCTGCGTGTCGCCCCAATCGGTCTAGCATTCCTAGAGATAGAATATATCTTACTTTTCCCTAGCGGTTCACTAAATCACTCATAATGGGTGATAGCACGCCAGCAATATTATCTATAGAGGGTAATATATAATCAAACGTTGTGCCCTTTATTTTACCTGAGAACGCACATAAACCGAAAATGAGCGCGGATGCACTAGGTTTGCCCCTGGCTTCCTGTCAGAATGTAGGCTATTTGAATTCCCCAAACCCTTTAAATTACGGGTGGTAAGATTAGAGCATGTGGGCGAGGTCTGTGTTTCACTCCCCAAGGAACTAGAATCTCGAAAACTGGATAGAAATAGGTAATAAAGCAGAATATCAGAGATAGAACCCTTCAGCGATGACATTTTGTGGCCGTGGACTCGGACCGAGAGACGTGACATGCAGCTGTATTCTAAGAATGAAACTCGCTCAAAAGATGTGATCTAAGTGAGATGTTATACATGGAAATTGAGTAGAATAATAAAGGATGGGGATGTCGGGGGGGGGGGGTATTAATAATAGTAATAAAGGTCCGATATGATAAAAACGTGTTAAAGAACATCGCGAGAACAGCGTGTCGCTCCTGAAGTAGATGACTAGACTCATTCCACTCCAAAAGTGCATGGCTCAACAAGCACAAATATAATATAAAAAAAAAAGAAGAAAAAAAAAAAGGGAAACAGAAAGAAAGAAAGAAAGAAAGAAAGAAAGAAAGAAAGAAAGAAAGAAAGAAAGACTTTAAACCTTGACATCATTAAAGAAATTATGTTTACTATAGTGCAAATTTCATCTAGTCATGCTCGGAAATTGACAGCGTATGCCTAACTGGCAGTATAAGACAGTTATATATATATTTTAACTCAAATATTGGCAATAATGAACCAAATTCGGAGCATTTCGGTCTCATGAGATTATTTGCTTAAAAGTTTTGGCAATGCATCATGGCCAAAAGTAGTCTACATATATATTATCCCACTTCATGGGTTAAGCTATGATTTTTCCTTCCTGCAACAACATCTCGCTCAACTATCTCTGAATCTGTGCCATTGAATCAACCAGAGGGGTCCAGATTTCACAGTTTAGATTGAATGCACTTAGAGGAAGGGACACAAAATTTCTGTTCAAACTGAGGCTGAAGACATATATAATATATATACCGTCTGCAATAAACAAGCTGAAAAGGAAAATGATACGCGTATAAGACTTTTGTACATGAATAAAATTTTTAACAAATATCAAATGATTCTACAAAATCCACACAAAAGAAAGCAAGCAAAAAACAAACAAAAACAAAAAACACACACACACATACCCACACACACACCCACACACACATACACACACACACTCACACACACACACACATACACACACACACACAAAACAGACGAAGCAAAGTAATTTTTTTAAAAAAAGGTAGACTCAATATGGGTATCAACACTGCACTTTGTTTAACGCATGAAATGCCTCTGCTATGTCATCCCCTACCTCCCTTCATTTGATTTAGCTGCAGATAGAATTATAATCACCTGAATCTATGATGTTGACAAAGCTGGTGAAAACGGTGTCTCGTAAGGCATCAACATGTGTACCAGACAGCATGTGGTACAGATGAATCATATACTCCGGTGGAGTTGTCCTTGGTGGTCTCCGGTGGAGATTAGGTGGCAATAAAGGTGACTCTGAAGATGTTTTTCTAGTCTCATGTGACAAAAATAAGGCTGAATTCTTCCCAGAAATATCAATGTGCGGCTCACTGGCACTCGCTGTTTGTATACCACCATTACGACCAGGGGGATAATGAAGCGGGGATAAATGCTCATTCTCCGAGCTTTTGTTGAGCCGATGAAGACGCTGTCTGCTCCGATTGCGATGTCTATGACGCGAGGATTTGTGACGAGTAGCCCGGGTGCGATAAGAAATAGAATGATGAGTCAGATGATGATTGGTGTGACGAGTGTTTCTTTTAGAGCTAGCAGGGAGATTGTGATCATGTTCTGTAATCCACTGTCGAGAGACATGGCCGTTGTCTTTGAAGTCAGTGCTTCTACGAATTCTCAGCCATCTTTTCTGTTCGTAACTTGTTGTATCATTCTGCCTGCCATGCAGTGCTGTTGGAAATTGATTGTTTTCTGATATATCCACAGACATGGATCTCCAAGAATTCAGTGCAACAAGTGACCTCAACAAGCCGCCTATTTGAGAATGGCCAAAACTCTTATTTGCCGGCCAGTGGTCTTGCTTCAGTTCCGGAGGTCGAGGCAAGCACAAGCGAAATAAAAACAGTGGTGGTATCAGAATACACGAGTACACAAATGAAGCACTCCTCATGGTGAATCGAACATTCTCCAAGCCTTTAATTCCTCTCCTAAATCTGTAACTGAGTCTTTCAGGTGAACAGAGCTTTTACCTTCATAAGGTAGGAACAACACCACATGTTATACATTTTCTCTTGTCCTGAGCAGTGACCAGAGGGCAATGGGCATTTAGAATGTATTTTACCACGTTTATAGTCCGTGTGCGGTTGATTTTACCAAGAAAAGTAGACTTATGAGCTTTGCCGAGAATCCCATCCTCTTTATGGAGGAAAACTGGCCTTCCACCTGTTTCCTTCGCTGTTACAGATCACGTGCTTTCTGATAAGGTGACGTCAAGAGGTTCTGGAATATAGCCGGAGACAGGAAGGGAGATAAGTAATCCACTCGGACTGCAGATCGAATTCACCTCTGTCTGTGCGATAACAAAACATCTAGTAAATCCGTAATTATGTTCCACGTCCACTTCGCAGTCTGCCAAATGGCAGGATCCTGCACAAAACGAAAAACAAAACCAAAAAAAAAAAAAAAAGAAAAAAAATGTCCGTTTCGTTGTTTCTCTCTCTCTTTTTATTATTATTATTATTTTGTTTCTGAGAAACGTATTTTCTCAACTTGCAACATGTGGGTCCACAGATTTGTCTCGTCTCTAATTTACTAAATTAAGTCTTCTTTCCAGGGAGTCTCCCAGTCTTGCTTATATCACAAAAATCTGTACCAGTCTCAAATGTATTCGAAAGTCAGGCATGAATATTTCTTGCAAGCGACTGCTCCACGCTCGACACCGACGCATGCAGTTATCGTTACTTCCTGAGCTTTAGGAGGAGGGGGGAAACGTGATACTTTGCATCACACCCTTATTACATCTATCTCGTGCAGGAAGGTTTTTTTTTTTCCCCTTGAAAGACCAAATTGCGAATTATTTCTTCCTCCCCCCTTCCCCGACCGTCTGTCTTTTACCTCCGGCATTTCCAAGATTCTTTTCCCTGAAGTGAGAAGGAGAGAGTTTGTTCTTATGCCGGAAAAATATGATTCACATGCATCCGGAAGCGATAACAGAATTTTATGTTCAGCCATGCGAGGGCTTGAACCCGCGCACTCTTTAATCTTATGCATTCCATTTATCCCTGATGCTGTATTGTAGTAAGCGGAAGAGCTCGGCAAGATATCCTGTCAATGTGCTTCACTTTGCCCCCCCCCCCCCGGAAATTAGGCACAGTACATGTATTAGAACACTTGACTAACAACAATGCAGATTAGTATAACAATTCTAGGACTACGGAGATATAAGATGCCATGGTAAACTTTCAGCCTGCTCACCATAGAAACATTACGAGCCAGATGGCATGTCCTCTTTTAGTGAGTAGTAAATAATAATTAGCTGCTAGTTGCAATGTAAGTCGATTTGTCTCATTAGTTCAATCATTAAGACCCATCGCAAGAGATAAACTGATTACATTCCCGATAGTATTTCCACTCTTAGTGCAAATAGTCAAAATACTTGTGTTAAATCTATTCGTTTTGTTATTGTTGTTGTTTATTTACTGTACTCATTTATTGTTTATTTATGCAAGTTTATATTTATGTTTTATTTATTTATTTATGCTTTTTTTTCATTTATTTATCTATTTATCAATTCATTTATTCATTCATTCATTCATGTTTATCCATTTACCAACAGTAACATATGACTACTGAAAATTATTTAACTGTTAGCAGCAGCTAAACAGTTATTTTTTCTCCAGTTCCCCCTGTTGGGAGTAGTTTCATCCTCAGAGGCAAAATTTTCATTTTTCGCCAAGGAAAACCGACGGCAAAAATACATGTCATTTCACGAGTAGTGGTGACGCAGATATTTTTCAAAGGTTCTAGCACTTATCATAACAACTGCGATAGCGTTCTCTAGCCACGATTTATTCAGATTAGTGACAATGAATACAACAAAAGGTCAGTTCTATGTTCTCAGCTTTAACATGAGTGGAAGACATAAATCTATGTCGTTTCTATATTTTTATTTGGACAAAATTTATAACTTCCATCAACCAATACTCCCTTGGTAGCTTTTTTTTTTTTTTCGGCAAGAATGATCAGTCTGAACGTAGTGATGTATTCCTGAGTATCCGAGGATGCGTCCATCGCATTCGTTTTTATTAAGTACTTGGATTTGCTGTTGTTCTTTGAAAAGGGACATTTGCAATCACGATTGCTGTGTTGCGCAATGCTGACAGTGAACTGTGAATTCCAGGAAAAAAATATAACTTTTAGATGGTTTACTTGCAAACTGATATGGGACCTTCGACCTCGAAATGAGTTAGAACACGCAGATCGGTATCTTACAAATTATTACATGTCATGATATTTGTGACGTGGGCGATTAATTAATCCTTACAGAAATTGTTTCTGCGCAGCTGTGCAAAATATTAGCGATTAAGATTTATTTGTTTATTTACGAGTGGTCCTCTACTGTACGTGGATTAGAGTATCCTGTAACAGAGTGTTTCGTAACATATGCATACTCAGGAGATGTAACAGAGCTTTTTTCCTACGCAGATGTCTTATCCTTCTGACGCACCTTGGGTGTGAACAACTTAGTGTACAATATTTGAAGTTCTCACGCAGTGAACAAGGTCTAAAGACCTTAATATCTGCTGTTAGAATGAGCCATAATTATATGGTTACAATGTTTCTCTGTAGCTCGTTTCTCAGATTTAATTAAATGCACCGGTAAATGAAATAATTTGGTCTGAAAGAAACTAGCAGTGTAACATTGTCCGATATTTTGTTGTATAAATTAATTTGATAACTGTCTCCGATGGAAAAAGTTGGGAGATATAAAAGATACATTCAAATGAGAGTGAATTTCCACTAATACTGTTTGTGATGGTGTAATATGTCGTCATATTGAAATTATACAATTTTTATTGTTTTCACCAATATTCTGGTTTTCTCGCCCTGACAGACAAGAATCAAATGAGCGGCATGGTCAGGTAACAAGAGGATTTATTGTCCTTAATGTAAAAATTCGAATCAAAGGCAAGTTTAAACAGTTTTCCCTGGCTCCATATTTTTTTCCCTGCAGTTAAACAAGTCTAGGACCCAGTCTTTTTGAAAAGAACAATAACATTACACTTGTTGTAGAACTATTGACGGTAAAAATCATTTTAGAAAGTGACAGAGAAACGTATTTGTCAAATTAAATTTCTAGAACTTTATAATTGCCACCTATATTTCATATCGTTTCAACATAGAAACACACAATTTTATGCGAAATAATCATAGGATTCAAAACACTCTATTAATGCATATACAACACATTAAAAAAAATGTGATACAGCAGCGTCAAGAGCAATGTCTTTTTAGGGATATCATGAAACCAGTACCTGAGGATTTTATACAACTCAAGATCACAAAGAAAATGTTTTGGGGATCATGTGAAACAATGTGTCTACGGAATCTTTCAGCAAAGGGACAGGCGATGACCTCCAAGAACTTCAAATGCATGTATTATGAAACCTCAGATGTGTCCGCGTAGGAATTTGTATCTGTTTCAAAACATTTCTAAAAACAGTATGGCATTAACAGAAGAATGCAAATTGGTTTCTTTCATTACAATGCAAAAATTAATGTCTTCATATTATTTGTGTTTAGGGTCGACGTCCGGTCATCTCGATAAATTTTTTCTTTTGCCCATGAGGTCAAATTGTCCTGAGAAGACCGTATGATTTGCCCTTCATCATCCATATAAACCTCACATTTCTCTCCCTTCCCCAGGGATAAATAAAAGAACAAAATGTAACTTTCCAATTCACTGGTACACTGGTTCATTGTAAAAAAAAAAATCCATTTTATTACAGAAAACACAAAATTATTTTTAAAAATCATCTAACAGTTTTTCTTCTGAGTTTTTTACAGAAGTCCCCCAACTTTCTCCGTGCTTGGGACCTATAAAGGTTAAATCCAACCCTTATTTTCAAAATAGAAAATGAATCAATCCTCTGACCCGGGGCAGATACCGCACTTACTTGACACCCACACACCTGACCTTTCGGCAAAGAGAACGTGGCTCGTACCTTAGCCAGACCTTGATAGTGAATCGATAATAGTGAGATTCTGTATACGCAGCCCGTTTTTCCCATGTCCCAGAGACTACAGTTTTTACACGGCACCTCTTGATCCAACCTCTGTTACGCTATTGTTCCAACTGAATCCCCCCCGTCTCGGTCAAAGAATAGAATATCCTGGAAATTATTGTAATGAGGTCTTCCTCGTACACAACTTAATGTCGTCATCACTGCATTCATCTGGATTCATATAAAGTATGCCACTGACCAGAAATCTCCAAATCACCCCGATTTCGGGGCCATTTATTTCATTATTTCTTTCCACGAGTAGATATCATCTTAAACACATCTTTTCCAGGAGATCTTCGACTTAGTTGATACTGCTATAGAAACATAAGCGACTGAATCAACAACAACCGACCAACCCTCCACACTTGCCTCTACCCGACCCATCTCCAGCCTCAGCTTTTATAATTTGTCTATCTGTTTGTTTGTATAATTGTTTTTCTCTCTCCTTTCACCGTCAGTTAGCCACCGTTTCTATCTTTTGTTCCATCCTTTTCTTTCTTTTTTTTTTTTTCTTCTCGTTTCCAACCCTCTTATTTCTTCCCATTTCTTCCATTCATCTTCTTTCCGTGGCTTGCCCCCATTTTATTTTATTTTATTTTGTTTATGTAGCCTTTCAGATCTAAGAAAATAGGATTATCTCGGCTTCAAGTGCGTGCCCAGTTTAGTCAAAAGAATTCTGGGGGGACAGAGATTAGGAATTTGGAAATTTTATCCGAACAGCGATGCGACCCGCCCTCTTGTGAGTACGAACTGAAAAGAAAAACAAAAAGAAGGGCCTCTACACAGAATGATGGTCTCAAAGTCATTAGCTACTACTGCACCGGGGACGGAAGTGGAGTGATGCAACTACAAACAGACCTGCACGCCTGTTATGCTACAATGTACCCACAGACATAAATAAAACCAGTATATGTCTGTGGATGTTCCTAAACAATTCCATCGATGACTTCCACCGACATGCAAAAGTGCTACACGTTACACTAAAAGCATGTACGAGGACAGTCATTAAATTACGTATTTTTGTGCCTTCATCTTCTATCGTCTAGCCCAAAGCGAGATCTTAATCGCCTCTCGGATTTAGATCATGTGCAGTTCAATCAAATAATGACTGCGCATTTCTGCAGAGCGTGGGCCAAAAAACAGTGAGATTTAAATGGACGTATCCATGCAATGAAGAGCAGATGGTATTGAAGTCGCTCTGAAACTCGACGTATCAGGCCGAGGGCTTTACTACGCCGAGACTGAGATTTGGGTTAAATATAGGTTCTTTGCAGTTAAACTGCATGGAGAGTTAGCCCACTCAGTCTTTCTTCTTAATTGTTGTGAGTGCAATATAATCATCCCCAATACATTAATTGTTCACAGCTCTTAGGAAATATTAGCAAAGAACAACAGGTAACAACTAACAACGTTAAAAACAACACGATCGTTCAGTATCCTCTGAGTTAGCAACTTCAGTATACTTTATCTGCTGTAGCGCACCGGTAGTTGTCCGTGGAATTTTTTTCGGGGTCGTTGTGGTTGTCTAGTCAGCCCTATTAAGCTTAACACTACTTCACTTTATCAGACCGAAGGAGTGCTGAACAAACAGTGTTAAGAATGAACACACACGCGCACTCAAAATAATATTTATCTTCTTGTCATTTCAAAGATTGATTTAAATAATAATAATAATAATCATGAATTTGAAAATGTATAAAATCGTTACCACAAATGAAGAAAATTTTCCTAATATATGACGTTTTCGGAATTGGGCACCATGTACATTTCAAGCAAAGAGAAAAAAAAAAAGGTGATTTTTTTTTCTGCCTTCTGTGCTAGTTCAACACCCTAAGTGTATGACATTACTGACAAAGGAAAGTAATATTTCGGCGAAAAACACCAATAAACAAACAACAAACAAACAAAGGCCCAAACAATTCTCCACAATACATAGCGCACCTGACAAGCAAGGTCAAATGAGTTGATAGTTAGCAAAGTAGCGGTTAATCCAGGCCCTCGCAAATGTCAGTGCTGCATCTAATCCCCCCCCCCCCACCACCACACACACACCTGCAGAGACAAAATGGCCGATGTTTTTCTTTTCTTTATTGTTATCCATTTATTTAGAAGCTCATTTATTCATTCGTTTATAGATTATTTATTAATGTATTAATTTATTTATTTCTGTCTTTGTTTGTTTATTTAGGCCTACTTATATAATTATTTCTAATGATTATAATAAAATCGAACTTTTGTTAAAGTCCCTTGATCCTGTAGTTAGAGCTTGTAAGAAGAATCCTACATACATTTCGACTGAAATCGAGCAGTTTCAATTCGTCCAAACAGTTGGTCAGAACGTCAGTGGTCACTATTCATCCCCATCATTCAAAGTCATATTTTTCTAAACATCGAGTAGCCTACGAGGCCTGTTACCAAACAGTTAATGTTAAGATCATGAGGGTTTCCTTGTAACGTAGGTTAAAGGTACATGTGCGAGGCAGTTTCACAGAGTCGGCAGATTTACTTTCACCGAAGCTGATCCAAAAAATTACTGTACTTTCCCTCTTCATGTTTCTCAAATTTTCTCAAAATGATGCTTCCAAATATGTGTGTGTGTGTGTGTGTGCGGGGGGGGGGGGGGTCTACATTTCTTT
>JBCAUA010537283.1:0-16704 GCA_038406235.1 Peronia verruculata | reverse complement strand
AGGTCCTCCCCCCCCCTGCTCCCCCCCCCCCCCCCCGTAACACGTATTTTGCACCCCTAGGAATGAATCAGTGGCAATAAAGGAAGAATTTTTAAGGTATAACATTCTATATGAAGTTTCCTGGTTCTCTTGTAATCGTCAATATAAGACTAAATTCAACGGTAAGTATTATAGTTCCAGCCCACCAATGTGTAATCGCGCAGCACGCAGCGAGCGTCTGAATGACCTTGTTGCACAGCTCTATAGGAAAATAATTTAACCAGCAATCTGGATAATGGACTTGGAAAAAAAAATGAATATATCAAAGCAATTTGTCTTGAAAGAAATTAGATAATAATAATTGTGATTGTAGAGTGAGAGGTAGCCTGTACGAGTTTGTTCTGTTTCCTCTTTCAACCTCCTGGGGGTGGTTCTCTGCGGGAGGAGAGAGACAGTCAGCTCACATGACAAACCAAAACAGTATAGTACAGAAGGACGAATGTTCCTGGCGTGAAGGGATCAGTCTTTGGGAGAGAAGAGATCTGTGTTCTTTTTATGCTGGTATTGGCTCACTTCAGCTCAAATCTACTGAATCAGAATCCACCGGACACTCCACGTGCTTTGATGTTTCACATATATATAAAGTTTTTCTCATCAATCCCCCCCCCCTCCCCACCCCCCTACCAGCATCTGGGTTTGATTACGGACAAAATCAAGAGTGTGTAAGTGTTCTCATTTGCCTTGTGAGGCATGCGCGCATAGTCGAACTGCTTTGTTTCCTTTAGAGCTTTTTCTCCTAAACTCAACGGAACTTGTGCTTTGTTGTGCTTTGAGCTTTGTGTTGGGCAGTCATGTTCCCACTGGAAGAGGAAACCCTTTGTGTTTGGTCTATGAATGCTGCCTGCACAATCAAAAGCATGCACAACTTTGCATTGGCAAGTTTGATTCACTGAGCAGCGCGAACGCACACATCCCTCAGTCATAGGAACATCATCCACTCAGTACAATGCATCAAAAGTCAGAGATCAGAAAGGACTCAGAAGACTAGAGCTCTGTCCCGACACTAATATCAATATTATGATTAACCTGCGCAAGAGAAAACACTCGGGTTGCGTTGTTTTTCAGAAAAAAAAAAAAAAAACTTTAGATAGGCTCTCATTGAGATGATCATCTTTGGTAATGGTCGACATTCTAGCAGAGAGTTTTACTCCATGTTGATGTTACAAAGTCTATCAAACTGGTCAACAAGGTCGTGATGGATATTCCCATAGATTTACTAATAAACACGCATCCAGTAGTGTAAGTTGTAGAAAGAGGTTTTACTTTGCGAAATCTGTGATGAAGAATATGGACCTACTGTAGGTGCAGATTTGGACTGACGTGTTGTTTCCTTTGGGGGGGGGGGGGAGGGTGAAAGGGAAGAATAGTAGTGGATGGGGCGGGGGTGGGGGAGGGAGGATTGCGTGGTATAGGGGCAAAGATCATTCGATGTGGCGCTGAACAGCACAGACAACGAGGCATCCAAATAGCACCATCACCTGACGACTTTGTGAACCGAGACAAAGCTAAGGTTTAGATTGGTGACCAGCCAGAGGAGATGTCTCGACATTGATAGGAAATTGGACATAGATAGGAGATGAAGAGATCAGATTGTCTCCAAAACGGAATGAAGGTCTTGGTCCATGATCTACATTCCTGGCAACGATAATGATCTATGACGACCGCGACCAGACATTTCGGACAAATTAAAGAACAATAGGGAACAATTTTAAGACGAAAACAAAAACTGTAAAATGAAGTACTAAGGAGGTCGTCTGTGAAATAATTTACCAAACGAAAGATCGGTTTGTCTCGAGGAAGCTTGGCAATAAGGACCATTTTAACATCGAATGTGTTACAGCATTAAATATTAATAATGAAGAAGCCCTCAAAACAAACAGTTCAGGTGGTCTACAGTCGCCACGCGCATCTTGGCGGATTCAGCAACTATGAGAGAAATGTTTAGATGACATGAGTTTTGGTCTGAAGAAAATCTCTTGGAAGGAAGACACTGAACTCAGATTCATCAAAGGTACCTCTCAACATTTGCAAAATTGGTAAGAAATTGGGTTTGCTGTGCCCAGAACGTCTTGCCGTGCATTTCTACTGCTTATGATATACTTTCATTTGTCGTCACACAAAATCCACGTTTTACATCGTTGATGGTGCAAACAACTGACTCGTGTCAGTTTAATCAAGTACTTTTCTTCACCAGAGAGTGAAAACTGACATTAGATTATAAACAGGAGGTGGAATTTTTGCACATTTTTTCCTGCATTTCTGTAGGTCATTTTGACTCAAGATGGTGTCACAGGATATATTTTTAAATTTTTGCTCACCTTGAAAGGGGTAGGGGGAGGGGGGCGCGAATTTCCCAGATTTGGGACGTGGGCAGAATATTTGTGACACCAATCACATGTACGTGTAGCTGGTGATCCTATCCAGGTCAGCTCGCCCAGTTGAGCTGGTATCACACAGGGACAGATCACAGCGACCCGGGGCCACATTTCTCTTTTCTCTACCGGTGGAATGAAACAGATTTGGATGACCTTCATTTGAGCCTCCGGTTTGTTGCAGTTTGTGCTGTTCCTTTGAATTGATCAGCTGAGTGGAAAAGGAACGGGGACAGCCAGAAGAATTCTTCTTTATTAGATCTGTGTTTTTTTCTTTTGTTTTTTTTTTTTTTTGTAGAAGAACTGTTGATAATCTATATCCAATGGGTCTGCCAGCTCATGCCAAAGAAAACTATGAACTCCCATATCCGATCTGGTAATTAACAGAGAAATATGTATCAGCGATTCAGTTTTCTGGTGGGCCAAAGTTTTATACATTGTACGTTGGGGCAACCTAAGGCCCTGAGATCAACACGATTTGCCACGGCTATTTTATACTTTGCATGTCATTGACGTGTCTCAGATTTTCAAGAATTGTCGCTTCCAAAGTTATACTTTGAACTGTCATGCGAATCATCAATCAGTTTTGCCCCTCGTTAGCCTACCAACGTTTGTGTTTGGTGGTTTGTTGGTCATTGCCTTGCTGTCAAAGCATCTCAAAACATCAGGGGTCCAGCTGCACCAAGTCAAAGGCCAAACATAAGAAATAGTGCATCAAAGTTCCTAATGTTTCAGTATTCAATTTTCTGTGCAACTGGTGTCAAGATTGATGCAGAATCATGGCGAGAAACAGAATCTACGGATTCCAGTCCATGGATAGAGTTTTTATTCTTGTACTGTCCGATTCTTCCTCATTTTCTTGGTGACATTCAGCACGGGCTCTTGTAAGCGTAAGGCATGTGGCAGAACGAACCGTTATGAATACCTAACTAGATGTAACAAATATTGCAAGGTGTGTCATCTAATCTGACATATCGATTAAAATGAAAGAGGACACTGTCATTTTGTTTTTCTGTATTTTTATTTTATTGTAATTTTTTAAATCGCTACTGGAAATGTGCCAGATGCAGAAATCGCCGGGTATAGTGAGCGACTGTCGGCCAGCTGCCTAACGTATAACGTCCATGTAGATGTTTCTGGTGGCACATACGTTTTCACTCCATCATTGTAAAGATTTGGTTTGTGGACAAGTTATTGTCTGTTGTAACTCATGGTAGAGCTACCGATGGAAAGTAACTATAACAATTCCTGTAGCCTTGATGAGATGCTTTGTAGCTAAAGGCTTGTTGAATTTTGATTCTCTGAGATATCAAACGCTGGATCTTTTATCACCCGCAGGTAATGTGAATATTAACTTTTCTTTATTTCCTCCGCTTTTTTTTTTATTCTTACACCCCCTCTCCCATCTCCCTCTCTTTCTCTCTCTATCTCCTTTTTTTTTTTTTTTAAGAAATACGATCCACATCTCCTTCAATTTGAACCTTCCGAATTCAAGAAAACTTGATTCAGTATAGTTTTAAATTCAAATTTCCCCAAGAGTGTTAGTGAATGTTTCAACTTTGAATTGAAAAGGGGGAGGGAGGGGGGTGGGGGGTGGGGTGAGCAGAATGAGGACAGGATCCACGTTCCAGTTACTGGGTCAGCGCGTTCATACCATGTACCAGGAGACTAATCAGTGAAGCCCTGCGGCAGTTCATGAACCAAGGCCGTGCTTAGCTCTTTGACTAAGACATTCAGGGGATCATCAAGCTCTTTGGTACCGCCCCCGCAGTACAACTTGCGTTCACCGAAACGATTTTGGTATAGGTAGTTGAAAAAAAAAAAAAGAGTGGCTGACTTTAGTAGTGAAGATATGGCGCAACGAACCTAGAACGTTTGACATCAAGAAAAGTCTTAAGAGTAAAGTTACCCGCCATCATCTTGAGATTGAGAGTGAGATATGGGATATCGGTTGATTTAATTAATCAAAAGTTCATTAGCACATGAATCAACTCAGAGAAAGCTATAGAGGTCAATACTTTGTAAAATAAAACGATAGGGAAATGAATGGGACGCCTCGAAAAGGAAATGAACATAAGACGGCTGTGACGCTTGAACAAACATTCAAAGTGCAAAATAGGTCAAGATAGTCCTGAGATGGCATAAACATGTGTGTCGTACATATTGTTTATGGTGGCTGGGATAATGTGTTACCCAGGACACGCCAGGAATGCCCTCGAAATGGAAATAAATCACAAGTATGTGTTTCTACTCTTATAGTCCATGTTATAATCTGTCCTTGATATGTACATCATCATGTCCGTGGCCTTTGCCAGCACAGCCTGACTAGCTTTGATGTCGTGTTTCAGTCTCCCTGCGTGTGGTTATCTCGTCTACAATAATACTTTGGATTATTGCAAGGTAGCAGTAGCTCACCCACCCGTTGTTCTGGGAGTACTCGGACTATTAAAAAAAAAGATGTACTTACCTCGGGATCTTTACCGTGATCTTGTAAAAAAAAAAAAAAAAATGGCGAAGAGACGGAGGTGCACTTATAAGGACTGTGTCAGGGATTCTGTGTTGTACTGTACATGTCTCACTGCACTGTCCTGCCTAAGTGACGGCCATGCTGGCTGGTGTGAGCATCAGGCATGTCCCTCGACTCCTGTCCTACCAGCAGGCACGTTGGGTCACACTCAATAACTGGTATTATCCGCGCCAGGCCTGTCATCAGCTGGTGTTTTTCTCAAGGACCATTTGGCTCAGCACCAGCTGCAAGGCTCACTACGATCTAGGCTATACTGCTATTCATGTACTCACAAGCTGTGATAAAACGCCCTTTTTTTTCCATAGCAGTTGTCATTTTTTTCCATGTATGACTTTGGGTGGCATTAAAAACCAATATCTTTCATCGCATTGAAAACTGCTGGCAAAATATTTTTTTAAGAAATAAGAAACTATTTCGATTTTCTCGAAAGAAAAGTTTTAGTGAAAAAGGTTAAGTTCTATATACCGTCTTTCAACCCCCTGATGTGTTGTCTCGATAGTGAAAAAGGCGTTTTTGTCGCAGTTCGTGAGTACTAGGCTACACACGATACTCACTTCTACTTCTAAACACACACACGCACACACACACTCACACACACGCACACACACACCCGCCTGCACACATTTGCCTTTTTTACTTCCCTACCACTAGATTAATTTGCATACTGTCTAATTAATGATGTGTCGCACATTGTCACATAGCATGGGCAGTGAAGCAGAGAATTCCGCGATGCTCTCCCCTTGGTACTTGCTCGGGGGGTCTCGGTCTCCAGCTCCAGTGTCACTCATTGGAACACGTCACTTGACAGAGGGCTGGCCTAGCTATTGCCCTCATGTTTTCAACTTCACTGTAGGATTGGCTTCAGTTGAGGGATATCCCATTCCGATGCTAGTAACGGGATAACAAATGCTTGGCACCATGGTTTTCCGGAGGACAAATGACATGACCTGTCAATAGATAATCGTGGCTCGTGAGTAGTGCCGTGAATGGTAGCGTGCACCAGTGCTCACTTTGCGCAACCAAAGTCTCAACAACTGTGGGATCCCATGTAGGCTTTGCCTGTTCCACATAAGGCTTCCACTATGAATTTAAAGTCGAAACGGAGCCCGTCCGCCGACATGAAGCCTTCTTTTTTCAAAAGAAAGCTGAACTCAACGTTAAAATCCTCTCTGGATGGGGTAGGTGTTATCTCTTCCACAAAATGATGTTTGCAGTTTTTGTTTTGTTTTGTTTTTTGTTTAAATTCATTTTTTTTTTCCATAAAACAGTTTTTTTTTCTTTCATCAATTTTGTTCGGCCGTTTTCACCGCCAGTTCTTTCTTGTTTTGTTTTTTTGGGGGGGGGGGGGAGTTCTTTTTTTTTTTTCCTTTTTTTCTTTTTTTTTTTTCTTGTGTTTCCCCCCCCCCCCCCCCCCCTCCCTCCTTTTTTTTACTTTCTTTCTTTCTTTTTTTTCGTGTGTGTGCCTCAGCGCTCGCGCGTTTGTGCGCGTTTTTGTATTTTTGTTCTATTCACCATTGAGGTGTTTACCACAGTAGCTCCAGTATGGCCTGGCACTATTGACTGTTTGCTTGGCAAATTATGTAAGACAGAGAGGCGGAAAACGGTGTTACTGACGAAACAAAACTGGACTTTTGCAACCAGACACCGATGTGCCGGCCTATCGATGGAGGCTAAAGGTCATGAAGTCTCTTTAACAGGGGATACAATACTATGATATGGCAATTATCGTTGCCAGCAAATGAAAACTACACATGTTCCAGTCATGACCCATGTAGCCCAATAGATTTCAAAACCCTAGAGAAATTGAAACTTACAAAAAACGTAATTTGCAGTGTAGACAGAAACGTACACTGTTATGATTATGTAAAAATTCTGAGTGATAATGGATAAGATTTTACCAACGCCATAAAAGATTCTTAGCATGCAAAGTGTTCCAGAGTTTTATAATTTTACTCCTTTTTGTGCACACAATTGTCTTTGTTATTGTAATCTGTGATGTCACCGGCGCAATGTGTGAGAGAATGTGTGACACACACTGGACACACACATGATAATATGTATACATTCACTGAGTGTATCGGGGGGGGGGGGGGGGGGAGACGACACATACACACACAGAGAAGAGAGAGAGGAGAGAGAGAGAGAGAAGAGAAGGAAAGCCTTCGGCAGTGCGATCCTGACAGAAACACTGCTGTCACCAGAATTATTCTTTTTCGCACCTGAGTTAGGTAAATGTCAACGCTTGCGTAAGTGCAGTGCTGTTGTTTGGTCTGGTATGAAGATATTATCTATTTGTGAAATCTTTACTAATGCACTAGATCTAGTATGGCTTCTAAATCTGTTATGAAAACAAATAGATGAAAGAATTGAAGAGAAAACTCTAATTGTCCTCAAGAAGAATTTCTATTTCCAGTCGATGACATTTAGTGATACACCACATGTATTAATTATATACATATACTTAACTTTCGTCGATAGCATTGAACGCAAGGCTAACTCTTGAAGGCTATCGGTCCTCTATCGTCGTCATCCATTTCTTGTCCGGAATTATGGGCTATGCTAGTGTCAGAGTTGTTAAACCAGCGATCCCAGCATTGGCCACTCTGATGGTGAGTGCTGTAGCCAGCGATCCCAGTACATGTATTGGCTACTCTGTAAGTCGGTGCAATAACCGGCGATCCCAATATTGACTATTCTTAAAGTCGGTGCTATAACCAGCGATCCCAATATTGACTACTCAGGTGGTACCATGGTAAGTGCTGTAGCCAGTGATCGCAATATTGTCTACTCCAGGGGTCAAGCTGCAGTCAAGGAGCCCAACATTGGCTACTTTATGGATCAGTGCTATAACCAGTGATCCCCATGTCAGCTACTCCAAAATAGTCAGTGCTGTCTAGTGACCCCAATACTGGCTACTCTGAGGATCATTTTCATAGTTTTGATCAGTTATAACCAGTCGGCCATTCTAAAAGACTATAACTAGGGGTTCCAATATTGGCTACTCTGAGGATCATTTTCATAGCTTTGATCAGTTATAACCAGTGACCCCCATGTCGGCCATTCTAAAAGACTATAACTAGGGGTTCCAATATTGGCTACTCTGAGGACCATTTTTATAACTTTGATCAGTTATAACCAGTGAAAATCGAGTTTTCTTTTGGTCAAGGAGGGTAAAACAATGGATTTTTTCCCTCTCGGAGAGGCTCAAATATTATCGAGCTTTTGTATATATCGAAAACCAAAAATTTGAACAGATCACAATATATGAATATCTCGGAATTAACCTAAATTATAGACATTATACATGTATAGAAATAGATCTAGATCGAGTAAATCTAAGAGAGTTTACATGTATAGAAATAATAAGGTTGCGCCATCATCCGGTCATCTTGTAATTTTCTTAACCCTACGTAGATCTAGGTTATTAGATCTACTTATTAGTATTAGTATTACACGACTACACACACACATAGATCTCACACACACACTCACGCACGCACGCACGCACACACACACATACACACACACACACACACACACACACTGCAGTCATTAGTATGCTGATGGGAACAAAGATATGGACATTACCAGTAACTACAGGACACTGGTCACGGCCGTAATGACAACTTTTCCTATGGAATTCAATACTTTCTTCTTTATGGCGATATTGTTCTCAATATTATGTCTGCTAAGATAAATACTAAGAGTATTGTTCTAAATGTATTGTTTTCCTGAACATTGTATGCTGTGAACTATATATAATAGGTAACCTGATGGAATATCATGCAGAAACTACAACATTTATGTGAAGTGTTTTATATTTATGCAGTCAAATTTTTCATGAATGCCTCAGTAAAGAGAGAAGGAAAAGGTGAGAGAAAGAAAGAGGAACGGGAAATACATAGAAGGAAAAAAAAAAGAAAGAAAGACAGAGAGAAACGTGGAGAGAGAAAGAGAGAGAGAGAGAGAGAGAGAGGAGGATAAAAGAGACGGGTGGAAAGAGTGAGAGAGATGGAGAGTGAGAGACAAAATGAGAGGGAGAGAGAGAGATTGTGAATGTGAGCAAAGAAAGGAGAAAGATTGGCATCATTTTATATGATCTCTGAGCCAGCTTTATCTCTGTACATAACTATAACAACACCCACCACACCGGCCTCTGCGTGTGCGCTCAGAAATCGATGACACTACGAGAAAGCCTCGGAATTGGAACATGCATCTTTGTCTCTTTCCTAGTATCGGATACAACATTCCTGAATCAGAACAGCTAGTTTGTGTAAAAACGATAGAGAGCAATGGAAGAAGATAGCGAGACAGAGAGAAAGAGGCGAAAGAGAGGAATAAGGAAAAAGACACACAGAGAGAGAGAGAGAGAGAGAGAGAGACAAAAGAGAAAGAGAGAGAGTTTTACTCTTTCTGTAGGGAGCACAAGCAAAGCGTGTATATTAATGGACGGTGGCCTATCTCATATCAGTTATGGAACATAATAAAATGTTATTTATGTTTAATATCAAATAAGTGTCGAAGTTAGACAAAATACTGTTTACTCCAACATTGGAACACCAAGAAAGACTTTTAAATCATAGCTCTTATGGGCTTTCGTGTTACACAGAAAACAAAAAATAACAAAAAAACCCAGAGCGAAGCTAGTGCTCATTTGTCTCACTTGAAGTATCAGACACAAAATTGTTGAATCTTCAACAGAATTGACGTAAAGACGATTGACCTGTTGGTTTCAGCTCAGAATTTACTGCTGGACACATCACACGTACGAGAATAGGGATATGTATAAGAAATGAAGAGAGGATTCTCTTGCGAAAGCACTTCACTGCTGGATTTTATTGTCAAATGCAAATTTTCGGCGTTCTACGCCCTCGTCAGGTTCTTGACTAATGTTTGTTGAGAAATTACTTATACACGGACAAAAACCTGCTCAAAAGAAATATAAACTCTCTAAAGAATAGGGATAGTTGTGATTGCTTACAGAGGGGCAATGGTTTAAGAGTTAAAGTAGAAAATGAAAGAGACATCAGCACATGGGACGGAAAAAAAAGGCAATTAAGAAATAAAAAGAAAGAGAGAGGGAGAGAGAGAGACTCTGAAAAAGATCGATCAAAGGGAAGAGAGAAATAAAGAGGAAGGAGGGAAGGAAGAGGAAAAATCAATAGGAATAAGAAATCAGGGGGGGGGAGCAGAGGGGGGGGGGGGGATAAAGGAGGAAAAAAAAAAGAAGAAAGGAGAGAGAGAGAGAGAGAGAAAGTGAGAGAAGTTTTCTATAAGAAAAAGAGAATCATATTCAATGAGAAAAGGGTGCGGCAACATTGTAGAGAACGAAAGAGAAAACCAGAGATTGCAAGAAGCCATTTAAAAAATGAAAAATCCGTACAAAACAATTTTCCTCACCTACAATTTACCAAAATTAGTCTCTGATTTAACCCCTCTCTGGTTTCTAGGACCAAAGTTCTATAATTTTCTCAACCAAAAGTTTGGTCGTTGATCTTTGAGATAAAAGAGATTTGGAAGTTTTACAAATATCGAAATGGTTCAAGAAAATGCTGGGAGGTTTCGATTTCAAGCATGCAATACAGAAAATACATTTGTGTTCTGCTGTGGTTGCATTTTGTGTTTTCGTGATTTTGAATTTCTGTTATTTTCGCGAATTTGAAACTTGTATAATGATACGTATCTAAGTTCCCCCGTCCTGCTTTGCTCCTTAAAATTGTTTCTAATTCTAGTTTCAAGCATTTTTCTTTCAAAATTTTCCAGCACGTGGTCTCGCGTGGGGTTTTCATTTCAAAGCGATTATTGGTGGGGTTGCTGAAAAGAGAAGGGGGAAGTTGGCACCGCGTCATGGGGCTGATGACGTCAAACCGAGATAAAGTATTGATTGGTTACCTTTTTTGGGGTCTGGGGCGCGGAAAACACCCGACCTGATGCAAGACCGATTACGTGGGAATGACGTAAGAGATGAAAGGAAAAACTAAGCGGGCAAGCAATTTAGGGCAATAGCGACTGGCCTGTTCATCTGTCGTCGTGGGAATGACGTCACAATTGCCTTTTCAGGTAAGTTTCCCCAAGCGGGGTTCCTACTGGGGTGTTTCCCACAAGTTTGACGTCATAGCGCTCCACCTTATCGACCAAGCATTACCCCCCTCCCCCTCTCCCCTTTCACCTCCTCTTACTTCCCCTCATATTTCATTTTCTCTTCTTTCTTCCCCACCCCCTTCTCTTCAAGTGTCTAAGACTAGAAAAGCCGTATCGATCGCAGTGCGACAAGGTCGCTCCAATGACGTCATTGCCGCATTGATCGCGCAATTATGACGTCACAGACACCGTGGATTACCTTTTTATGCTATTTTTTCTCCTCTTCTTTCTGCCTCTTTTCTCTCTTCCTGTCTCAGATTCGCCGACCGGTTCTTCCGACCTCAGAATGTAAAATAGGATGAACATTTCCCCCGTTCGATCATTTTCTTTCCTTTCTCTGGTTTTGTCGTGTGTGTTTAGTTTCTGGCCGCAGAGAGAGTGGGCTGGAGTGTGGTGGGGTGAGGTGGAGGTAGGGGTAGGCGTAGCGTAGTTGGGTAAAGGTGCAAATAGGAGTCTAGGCCATCGATTTGAGAAAGAGCTGGGAGCGGACGAATATTGAATGAGGATAGAGGCGGCATGAGGCTGGGGCTGGAGGAATAGAACAGGAGAGAGAGAGAGAGAAGAGAGAGAGAGAAACCAACAGACTTATAAAAAAAAAAAAAAGAAAGAGATGTGGTTATTATATAGGAAAGTTTAGATTGTGTGGTTAGACTGTTATAAAAGGGATTGGAAAAGGGAGGGGGGAGGGGGAAAGAAAGACACACACAGACTGAGAGAGAGAGAGAGAGAGAAACAGATCAGAGATAGAGAGATGGAGGGAATGAAGACAGAGAGTTGGATGATGTAACGGGATAGTTGTGTAATTCAACACATTAAGAGAAAAAAAAAGAGAGAGAGAGAGAGAGAGAGAAATAAAGATGGAGATAATTAGTTGATTCTGTGGCTAGACAAGTGTAAGAGTGAGATAGAGAGGGAGAGAGAGAAAGGAAAAACAGAGGGAGGGAGAGGGAGACAGAAATAAGTGGAGTGGAGATATATTAAATTTCCTGGCAAAACTCAGTTCTAGAGAGACACACGGGTGGAAGGTGGGTGGGGGGGGGGGGATGGTGGAGGGGAAGGGCAGACCACAGAGAGTTGGAATGAGGGTAGGTCACTGAGTTCTGTGGCTGAATAGTTCCAACCTGGAAAGACGGAGAGAGATAGCTCTCGCTTTGTTCACTTAAAAAAAGTTAAAACAAAAAATTACTACATTTTATAAAAATATAATAGAACTGTCAGACCAACAACTAGCAAAACAATTCAAGAAAAACAAATAACACAGAAATCTATAACTTGGTTGTGATGGTCTCTGACAAATTTTCGAGTCAACATGACTCTTCTTCAGGGCAATAATGAAAACAAAAAACTACTACATAATGAGCATGAACTGAAACAAACAAACAAACAAACAAACAACAAAGTTGACAGACTAAGAACAGACAATCTCACTGACAATGAAAGAATGACTGAACAGGGTAGGATAAAAAGAGTGAAAATTTAGACTCATAGAGGGAGTGATAGACAGATAAAATGTAACAGATTTGAAAGTCCAAGATAAGGCAATGATGTCCGTGACGTATAGTTAGGTGGGAGAAGACACAGAAAGATGAAAAGACAGACTCATGGAGAAACTGAGAGACAGAGAGAGAGGTCAGAATAAGAGATATGCGGATAGGTAATGGAAGAGAGAAAGAAAGACAGAGAGAGGGAGAAAGGTGTTATAGGAAAGACACATTGTGGAAGAGTAGGAGAGATGAGAATGGACAGGGGGGAAGGGGAGATTGGAGAACTGTGTGAAGGGATGGGAAACTGAGTTTGGTTTTTCTAGGGAAAGAGAGAATCGTGTGCAGACAGACGTCAGGGAAAATGAAAACAGGTCAAACTGCTCTGTGGCTGGTCGATAACAGGCTTGAGGACAGAAGAAAACAGGGTGAGAGAGTGAATGAGTGAGTGAGTGATTCTAATTGAATGAGTGAGTGAGTGAGTGAGTGGGTGAGTGAGTGAGTGAATAATTCTAATTGAATGAGAGAGCGAGTGAGTGAGTGAATGAGTGAATGGGTGGGTGAGTGAGTGAGTGAATAAGTGAGTGAGTAAGTGAGTGAGTGAGAGTGAGTGAGTGAGTGAGTGTGTAATTCTAATTGAATGAGTAAGTGAGTGAGTGAGTGAGTGAGTGGATGAGTGAGTGTGAGTGAGTGAGTGAGTGAGTGAGTGAGTGAGTGGGTGAGTGAGTGATTCTAACTGAATGAGAGAGTGAGTGAGTGTGAGTGAGTGAGTGAGTGAGTGAGTGAGTGAGTAATTCTAAAATTGAATGAGAGAGTGAGTGAGTGAGTGAGTAAGTGAGTGATGAGTGAGTGAGTGATTCTAATTGAATGAGTGAGTGAGTGAGTGAGTAATTCTAATTGAATGAGAGAGTGAGTGAGTGAGTGAGTGAGTGAGTGATGAGTGAGTGAGTGAGTGAGTGAGTAATTCTAATTGAATGAGAGAGTGAGTGAGTGAGTGAGTGATGAGTGAGTGAGTGAGTGAGTGAATGTGCAAGTGAGTGATGAGTAAGTGAGCCAATGAGTATGTGAGTGTGGGTGAGTAAATATGTGATGAGTGAATGTATAAGTGAATGAGTGAAAGAGTTATGAATAAGTGAATGAACGAGAGAATGAGTGACTGATTAATTGAGTGAGTGTCTGAGTAAGTAAATGAGTGAGTGAGTGGGTGAGTGAGTGAGTGAGTGAGTGCGTGAGTGAGTGTGTGAGTGAATAATGAGTGAGTGAGTGTGTGACTGAATGATGAGAGAGTAAATGATGAGTGAGTGAATGAGTGAGTGAGTGAGTGAGTGAGTGAGTAAATGAGTGAATGAGCGAGTGACAATGACAGAGTGGATTTGTGAATGAATGAATGAATGAGTGTGTGAGTGAGCGTGTATGAGAAAGTGAGTGAGAGAATGAGCGAGTGAATGAGTGGCTGAGTGAGTGAGTGAGTGAGTGAGTGTGTCAGTGAGTGAAGAGTGAGTGAGTGATTGAATGACTGAGTGAGTGAATGAATGTATGTGACTTACTGAGTGACTGAGTGATTTAGTGAGTGCGTGAGTGTGTGATAAGTGAGTGAGTTTGTGGGCGAGTGAGTGAGTGAGAGAGAGAGAGAGAGAGAGAGAGAGAGTGATTGGAGAAACAAAGAGAGATGTAGTGAAGAAGGGGGGACATTGATTTTGGGTTTAGTGTTTACAGATGACGCTTATATCAGATGGATAGACAGAGGCAAAAAGAAGAGCAATCAGATAGACAACATCGTGAAACAGGACATTTCATTCTGTTGTTGGCCTTCTATAGGACGGCACATACAGAGAGGATGGTTCACAGTATGATAGGCGGAGAGAATGTAGGAGGAGGGTGAGGAAGGGGCAATTCGAACTGAATTTAGGTTTGCATTTTACAGCTCGAGAGATACGCGCCATAGATGGACTGACAGAAGAGAGAAGCATACAGTAGATATTTAATGAAGAGAAGATACTTTGGATTTTAACTCAGACTTGGACCAACAAGTTGCAAAGTTTTATAAATGGCTGCTTGAGGAAGATCCTGCACATCAGATGGCCAGATACCATTCGGAATGTAGTTCTCTGGGAAAGGACAGGTCAGAAACCAGTAGACAGAGAGATAGGTCAACGAAGATGGAGGTGGACAATGCAGCAGCACTACCAGGCTTGCACCTCAGTGGAACTCACAGGGACAGAGAAATAGGGATAGACTACGAAGAAGAAGAGAGAAGACTCATGGAGGATGATTTGAAGAGAGGAGGGCTACAGTGGAAAGATGCAGTGAGAAGTGGCCAGTACAGGAAAAAGTGGAAGTCTGTTGTCCGTGGTTTATACCCTGATACAGTGTGAAATAGGTGATAATGGTGTATATTATTCTACAGTTGGTTGAAGACAGGATGAACAAAGCCGAGAAAGAGGAAAGAAAGAGAAAGAGAGATAGAAAGAAAGAGAGGGAGAGAGAGATTGGAAGAGGTGAGAGAGAGGGAGAGGGTGGAAACTTATTTGGATTACACTTCTTGTTGTTTAATAAACGCTTGCGAAAGGATAGGCAAATAGAAAAAGGCGAGCCAACATATGGGAGAGGAGGAAAAAGGACATTGCATTCTACAGCTGCTGTTAATGATGGAATGCCAAGTGCAGGAGAGAGAGAGACAGACAGACAGACAGACAAGACAGAGAGAGAGAGAGAGACAGACAAGACAGAGAGAGACAGAGACACAGACAGATGGACAAATAAATAGAGGGACAAACAGAAAGACAAAAGGTGTCAGGACTATGTGGAAATGAAAGCATTCAGATTCGACAACTAGACAGATCGAGAAAGAGAGAGGTAGACAGACAGCCAGATCGACAGACAAACTGACAGACAGACAAACAAACAAAAAACACATAGAAGGACATTCAGGCAGAGAGAAAGAAACAGGCAGGCAGGCAGATAGACCGACAGACACGGACAGACAGTCAAAAAGACACGCAAAAATCAGACAGAAAGGAGAGAGAGAAAGAGAGAGAGAGAAAGAGAGAGAGAGAGAGAGAGAGAGGGAGAAAGGTACCCAAAACAGCTTGAGCGGCAGATAAACAGAGACAGACAGACAGACAGAGAGAGAGAGCCAATGGAAATTTTGTTTATTATTTTTTTTTCTTAAGCTTAAGATTTTCTTAAATCCTAAGAAAGTAGGATTATCTCAGCTTTTAGAAATTGCCAAAATTTTTGCTATTTTGAGGGTAGAAATTTGGAAAATGGAAATTTTGCCTGGGCAGGGGCACGCAGCCTACTCTTTCATCAATTTTGGACTGCCAAGAGTTCTTTAACATGTGTAACCTACACACGGGACCTCCGAAATATATTTGCCCTTATCCGAGAAGGCTAGGCGTCAGGCTCCTCTATCCAGAAGAAGCCAGGGGACCGTTCAGTCAATGAAAAAAATACAGGTCTCTCGATCTTTCTGTTCTTCCAGCCCCCAATGAGAAGACCCACGTGTCGTGCAGAACCCGCAACTTCACCAAAATGAGTTGTTTTCACGCTCTGAAGCAGACGCCGAGCCACAGAGCCACTGCGCCCCAGAAAAGAGAATTGAAAGAGTATTATGTGCTTTATAGCTCGGATGATTCAAACGATAGAAAGACACACCCGGTGAGAGAAGCAGGCAGACGGATATCATATGGACCAGAATTGTGACGGTGCACCCTATGACCGGATGATGGTAACATGGAAAGTTCTAGAAAATGAGTTGGAGAGGAATACGAGAGAGACACACCCACAAGAGAGAGAGAGAGAGAGAGAGAAAGAAAGAGAGAGAGAGGAAAGCATAGAAGAGCAATGTCGCGATGCATAACTGGGCAATTATACTGATATAACTGTATGTGTGTGCAAAGAAAACTAGAGAGAGAAAGAGAGTGCGGCTGGACAGTCTTTTTCTTGTTTATAAAATGATGATGATGATGATGATAATGGTTTTGTTGCCCTGAAGGAGGACCAATTTGATAGATAGATAGATAGATAGATAGATAGATAGATAGATAGATAGATAGATAGATAAGTAGATAGATAGATAGATAAATAGATAGATAGATAGATAGATAGATAGATAGATAGATAGATAGATAGATAGATAGAT
>JBCAUA010537173.1:0-16705 GCA_038406235.1 Peronia verruculata | reverse complement strand
TAGGTGTCATTTTTATTGCCATAGGAAGCAATTTTGTAAGGTATATGAAAAAACCCCCACCTATTGGCAAAGGCTCACATGGGAATGGCCTTTTTCCGTCTTTTAATTTTGTCCTTTTCAACATTCTGACATGTTTTTGTGCCTATACAGTGAATGCCAAGGGCATAACTCAACCTTGGTAATTTTTTTGCTGTGTTTTGTTTGGCTTTCAGGGATATGGTGAAGGTGGCATAAAATCATCAACAGTGCCCAAGGAAGTGAAACCTCTAGAAGGGATTTACATCCACCATGTGTCATGTGGCTTCTCCCATACCATGTTGATTGCTCGCAATGACACAGAGGAGGATCAAAAGGCCTTGGACAAACTGCCTGTGTATACACCATGACCCACCATAGAAATGATTCTGTCCACAATCACAAGTGGTCTGTTCATTATGGTTATGTGTGTGTGAATGTCATCGTTGACATGTCAGCGAGGAAGTTGGAATGATGTTCCTAACATGGTTTAGCGACACAAGAAAAGATTATGACAATGGTGCTTATTGAATCTGTTCTGCAGTTTTATGGGAGTCAAAATCTCACTGGGAAAGCAACAAGAATGTCACCCAATCAAGTGAAATAAATCTGAAGTCGATTTTTTTTCTTCAAGAATAGAGTTATGGGTGACAGTGGAGAACGAAGTGCCTGTACTTAGCAGCTTCATTTCTACCAATAGTACCTCGTAGGTAAAAAAATTGGTCTCTCGTGCGCGAGGAAACTCTGTGTTAGGTCTATGGCTAGTCCACTGCCACACTCCTTCCTTTTGACCCAGTGTTCCATCCCCCAAACAAATTTCTTTAACCAATATACAGAAGATGTTGATAGCTGCCGCTACCGCTGATTGGCAGATACGACAGTTTTGAGAGCCCAAATCAGGTGGAAAATTTGTTTTTCACGTAAAATTGAATAACTTTCGATGCCTCTGATTTCCTATCGGAAAGTAAAGGAGAAGTGCTTGTTGCCTCCAGGCCTTATGGGGGGGTGTTAGCGATGGACTGTACGAGGAAGACTGACTATATCATTAGTGCTCAGCACAGGACTGTGCAGGACAGTGAAGTGCTTAAATTTAAAAAAAAAAAAAACAAACTTACAACTTTTCTGTGCTGAGATCTTAATGATCAAACCTAGTTTCTGTATCCCATGGTCAGTAAAATTTCATTGTCTCGATTAAGCCTTGTTTGACATTTGATTCAACTTGCCATGTTGCATGCCAGGTGCTTTGTGAGGTGCCAGTACGTAGATGCATACTCAAAATGAGACAAAACTAAAGCAATTTTCTTGGTTATTGCAACGATATGACATTTGTTGTCAGAATGAGAGTCATATTTTAGTAAGGTAGAAAGTAATAACACAATTCTTAATTATTAAGTCGTGTTTTTTTAAAAATTACCATTCTATTCATTTGGTCTGAGAATGGAGGTAGGGGATATGGAAGATACCTTCAGCTGCATGTATTTCAGAGTTGTTTTATTGGGACCCATGTTTCTACTCTTTAGAAGGTACTGATTGTTTACTTTTGTGATATGGAGAAATACATGTTTATAAATGCAGATCCACACACTCCATGATTGCCCTTTGATTACAGGTTATGATTGATATACTTCTTTTGCCTTAATAGGCATGCTAATTGGATAAAGGAATTCCTCTGCATTTTAGGATTAAATGCAAGCTTTCACCCTCTGAACCCTGCCCACCTGTGCCTGGGCTCCCGAGTAGAATATGCCAAAATGTCATACCCACTGCACTCCACACTAGTGATATAATGAAGAATATTTCTTGGTCCCATATGACTGTCATCAGATGTTAGTTCTATCTTTGGTGAAATCAAGTTTTGATTCCACATAGATGTAGTACCTAAATCATCAGGTGCATCTCATGCATTTCGCTTAGGATCACATCCCCCTTGCCTGGTTTTTGGTATCAATGTCTAGATCTAGATCTGGATCTAGATCACATTCAGAATTGGCGGTGGCACTAGATCTTTTACTTTCTGATTGTTTATCAGAAACAGGATAATCTTCATCTAATTCAGCTTCACCACTGTCTGAATCACACAAACGGTCAAGAATTTTGGCAGCTCACCTAGATCTAGACCTTTTCATTCCTGGCATCAAAGGTTCGTTGGTCACACGCTATGTTGAAAAACAATGGTTGTCACTTCAAAATGACAATGTGTACATGGGCACTGCCATCTTGACCTCATTTTATCTATTCTCACAGTAAATGATGTTAGAACATGTGATTGGATGCCTATTTTTACACTGAGGACCTTCATTCACACATGCCTTCTTACAACCTCCTCAGTCCTGCTAAACGGATAATATGGCCATTGGTAGAACTGAGAAATCCTGGTAAATTGGGGAATATGAGTCCACGGGGTTAATTCACAAACATGCCCTCTCAGAGTATAGTAAAGTGGTCTGAAATGACATACTTTTTAGTTTCCAGCAGGGGTTTATGTATAGTGATCAAGAAGTACCAACATTGTGCTTAGCAAGTTATACAAGTCAGGCATTGATTCAAAATTCAAGTATGTGGAGTGCATAGCCAGCTGCCCAATAAATTACTCACTTTTTTTTTTTTTTAATGACACATGAGTTGATGTAAGTCTGACTTATGGGAAATTACAGCTACGTATATTTAGCAGTGATAGCAACAGCTGCTGTAGAAAAACATTAGCGCAGCTGTAGAACAGGAACCTAGAAGTTAGCATAATTGAGTCTGGAAGAATATGATAAAGTTAAACTGTAGTTTTGAGAGAGGGGTGTTTGGTGATACATGTATGTTGCTGTTTGTTCTGAGATATAAATGATCCTGTACTGATGATCCATATCCTATAGTAATGTCATGCCCAGGTTTTATATTGTTTTCCCAACATCACCTCCATTCCTTGATCTTGTCATAGGTGTGGAGCAATCTTGTTTGTTGTCCACAAGTTCCAGGTTAAAATGATTCTTTTTTTTTTCCTTTCTTTTTTTATTTTCCTAGAGTCTTAAGTTTCAAGTCAGACTAGATTTTTTTTTTTTTTTTTTCAAAAATATCTTATTCAGTTGTGTTTTTATTATAGAACCCGTCCAAAGCACTGTTTTGCCTAGATTTCTTTATTCCTCTGTGCACATGCTGCTGCATTTATTGTCATGTAGTTTTTGAAGTTTTCCATCTTTTAACTGGGACTGGTTGTGGAAGAATATTCAAAAGCATGAAGTTGACAACTGGCAGTAAATGTATACCTGTACCCCACTGAAAAGTGAAATAATTATCTGAAAGATAGATCTTTTTTTTTTTTTTTTTAAATTTAATTAAAAAAAAAAAATCTAACGTCAACATTTTTTTTTTCCTTGGCATAGCTGTATGGTGAAATTGAATTCCATGGAATTATGCTCAGTATTTTTTTTATTTCTGTTACTATCTTTTTGATTGTGAATTGTTATTTATATCAGGTTTGGGCTGTTCAGGTTGACAGTGGAATATTATCTTATATTTAAAAAAAACAAAAGGGGGGTGTGGCTTTGGGATTGAAAGTCTCAGTTGTGGCTTGTTTTCCTGTGTCTACAGCCTTAATGTAAATTCTTTTTCTTGGTTATGAAACAATCTTTTCGTGTCATCGGTTGCATTCCTACAGCAAAATTGTCTTAACATAAACAATCTAATTGAAAGTAATGAATGGCTGTAAAGATGCTTCACAGTCATAACAGAAAATTTTATGGGAGTTTTTAATTCAAAATTTTAGCTTAAGGAACATAAATGTTCATTTGGGGGAAAAAAAAAAAGATTTGTCATGATTCTGTATCATATATTAGTTTTGTTTTTCAGTAATATGTGGGATCAAGATCCTGTATGCTAGCTAGAAAGAACAGATAGGCACTGATTGCGACAGTTACTAAGTGGAGCCAAACATTTTTCACAGTCTCAAACATCCATCATGAGAATTGTTCCACTAGTTGCACAACTTGGCAATGCCACCTGTTGTTTAGTACATGTAGCAGGATAACTATAGCAATGGGAGGCTTTTTTCTTCCAACATTTGCCTTACATGTTTTACGTTCCATCATTTCCCAAAGCTGCTTCATATCATTCTTCTCTGGGCATTTCCTGGAAGACCAACTTTGCTTGTGTAAAAAAAAAGTGGCATGAGCTGATCTTAGGCTTCCTAATATCCATAGAATGTCTTTGTTTGAGCTGTTTATATTTTTCTTTGTGGATTCTTACCATTATGGAATGTCAAGCGTTAAATATTCTGTCACTTGCTGCATGTACATCAGTGTTTTCGTTTAGTGCAGGGATACTGATGTTAAACACATTGCAATAGTGTCCATAGTCAGTCTTTGATTAATTTAATTAAAATGGTGTACTTTAAAAAAGGAAAAAATTCATGCTTTTTATTTATTTGAAGAGAGTCACTTTGGCATTTCAAACCAGAAGAAAGAAAAAGATGTTTCATGTTCCATCTTCAAAGATGAACATTTTGTGTCCATGTCAATAAATTGCAGAATTAAGATATGAACCATTGGATGTTTGGTAGCCTGATTGCAGGTAAGAAAGCAGGCAGCAAGTTATTTCATGATATATATCACAGCAACCCCATTTACATCAGAATGTTGTCTTGTGCACATATAAAATGTATATCAGTCCATTCTTGATATGTAAATTGATCTGTGTGTGCCAGTGTTGAGGCAGGAAATTCATGGATAGATTCAACAGTTGAAGTCCCTAGAACAAAAAAGTACCCCAAAAACTTTTTATTTATGGTCTAGAATGCCCGGGGGGGTAGACACAAAAAAAAAAAAAATATTCAGAGGTTAGTAGTCAAAATTTAAAATGCTAACATCCTAGATCATAAAATTTGAACTTAAAGTACATGTATTATCAAGAATAGCCATGTGTTCTGGAAAAAAACAAAAAACAAAACAAAAAGCTCTTTTTGTTTTGAGCTACATTTTAAGTACTTTGAGTTCCAAGGTCTTCAATGTTCAACTTGGTTTGTTTACTTCTTCATCATGGAGTACCAATTATGTGTACTTAACCTTTTGATTGAAAGCCTGAAAAGGCCAAAATGGCCCTGATGTTTATTTGGTGATTATTGAAAGGGTCATTTCAGGGTACATTTTATTGATCCTTTTGTGAGTGCAGCGTTTATCTGTTGTTTGTAATTGTTGTACATACATGCAGTTTCATCATGAGAGTATATTTTTAGATAGCGAAAAGGATTAGATGTTATAAAGAAATTGTATGATTGGCATCCTTGAGAGATTTTGACTCAGAAAATATTGTTTCAGACCATAGAAGCTAACTGGTGCTAGTTGTAAACATATCTGAGTGCCATTTTAAATTTGATAAAGTCTGATTGACCATATCCATTGCCTAAAAAAACACTTCCATTTCTTCGTATAAACAGAATCATTCATAAAGGCCTTGGATTATTTGGCTCTGCATGGATATAAAAAAAAAAAAATGCTTATAAATAGACTGCAGCTGTCAGCATAATTTCTGCTATGCTGAAAATGTTCCATAGCAATGACCTTAGAGCATATGTCTGTTCAGTGGGGTTGTGGATTTTGATAATCTGAAAGTTGTTTAACATGAGTCAACAGATTTGAAGGTACAAAATAATTACTAGTTTTATAGCTGTTTTTGAATGATACATGTATTTATATACAGAGCAATGAAGGAATATAATACATGTATATTCTTTTTATGATTTTTCTGAATTTGTGTGTACCTATGTTTTGTCTGTGCTTGTGACAAGTACGGTACATATGTATGTGTATGTTGACCACCTTCAGTTTTTTTTTTTTTGGTTATGTTTTGCATCCATTCATTGTATATGTATGGTTCACTGTAAAGTTTTGAAAGAAATGTCACAAATGGTTTACAATAAATGTATGTGTCTGTTCTCATTCTTTAAAAAAAAAAAAAAAAGTAATAAAAAAATTGGGGCCAATGAAGCGCAGGCCTGGTGAAAAATTATTCCTCAGTTTTATAACATTGTTTGCAAAAATGTAACATTGCTCCTTGCCCAAGTGTTAAGTTGTTGTTTTCATCATTGAATTAAATTGGAGCAAGATGCTGTATTTGTGTAAAATTCGTGCATGTACATGTATTTTAACTTGACTGTGCAAATGAAGACATAAAACCAGCGAACTAAGTTAAGGCAAGACATTCGGTGGTGCCAGTTTGTTATGGAGTCATCATATCAGTGTGTGATGCAGTTTGCACACATTTCTTAATTTTCAGAAGTCACCATGCGTGTAATTTAAATACTTGTACATGTACATTTCTTGTTGACGTAGATTTAGTATTGCCTTCTTGACATTACCATTTCATGGCCATAACTTCTATTCTCTCCATGATCAGTCATCACCACTTTTATTACCATCATCTCTTTGTTTTCATCTCCATTCCTCATTTCTAGTTGTTTATTTTTAATCATTGTTCTCTGTCATGCCCATCATTTTACTATTGTCAGTTTTGAAATAAAAACTTTTAAAGAAGAGCCAGTTCAGTAATTTTATCTCAAGAATGGATGTTTTATACCAGTAAGTGGAAAGTCCAGAATGTTAGAACTACATTATGTTCTCCACTACTCTTTTTTCTCTCTCTCTTATATTTTCATACATACAAGAGCTTTTTGTCACAAATGTGGCGCATGAATCAAAATCTTTGTTTCAGATAATAAGTAATAATCAGAAATTGTAGATCTCTTTGTCAGAGGATGCATTTGTCTTGCGCCCAGAGCAAATAAGTAGTAATTCACTCCAGGCAATCACAAGTTATGGCCCTTTTTAACTATTTTCCAACTCGGATACCAAATTTTTCTTTTCAGGAAAGATTGAATTTTGTGGAATACAAATAAAAAATTTTGGTATCTCGGTTGGAAAATAGTTAAATACGGCCTTAACTTGAAATCCCCCGATCGACTTTCTACTCATTTGCCTTTGGCATGAGACATTTGATAGTAGCTAGTAAATGATATGCTTTGGGTGAAAATTTCATAACTTCTAGTAGATCTTTTTTCTCTTCTATGAGTTAGAGGAAGCCATCACACAGATCTAGTCTACAAAATAAAGCTAGTTAACTGCAGGTGAAAGAGCACAATGTAAATACTGACTAGACCTATACCGCCATGATTGTAACACAGGCGCTAGGCGCAACACCTCTGGCTGTCTACACACGAAGTATCGTAATACCTGTACATACAGGTGTTTGACCAAGCCTACCTGTACTATAACAGTATGAGGCTTTGCATGTACTTGATTATCGTTCGGCATCGCTGTTCCTTGTATGATAATAATAAATCCTGTCTTAAAAAAAATCAGTTCGGACCGCTCGGTGGGTGGGCCAGTATTCCCGAATCGACTATAACGAGACGCCGTAATCCGCCCCCCACAGATTTCCACGAGGGTCTAGAGTCTCCATCCAGATTTGAACTTCAATGTTGGATTACCAGTGAATGTAGTAGAAAATAACAAAAAAATGTATGACTACTAATATTTGCATATACATGAGCAAGAAATTTGCTTTTGTATTTTATAAATCGCAAAGAGAGAAAGTCCTTATCCCGAACATGTCTGTCAGATTGACAACGCGATGTTCATGCCAACAGGCGCATGTAAAGTTTCATTTCACAAATTTCATTAGAAATACATGTTGATTTTCAAATCAAAATGTACCATTTCAAAGCTATTTCTACAAGCTATGGTATCGATCCTTTATGTTTTTTTAAAAAGAAAGGCCAAGGGGAGGTCAACTTTTGGATTATTGCACCAACCTATTCTTTGAGCATCATTGCATCATTTCAAGAAATCAAAACATGAGACAGAACTCAAAAACTAATTGAAATCATTTATTGTGATGCAGGGCTGGATTTATAAGCTTCTGAGTGTCTTGAAAAACTCTATTTTTTTAACCGACAATCATTAACCTCCACTTCCCCCCTCCCCAAGAAAACTTGGTTGCTGTCGCAGGAGAATCTCCTAAGTTACTTAAACTGACATTTCATTGACCACCAGCACACTAGCTTGAGTTATTTATCACAAAATAGGCCTAGGGTTTATGTGAACAAATACCAGCACCATTCGTATAACGCTGGAACACCTCTTGTTGCACGTTCATTGATTAAAAATTGTCACGTGACCCACCAGTGAGTAACTGACACAGGGAGACTAAAATCGTTCGTGTGCTCAACTTGCAGAGGAATCAAATTTGGCAGATGCTGCAGGTTAGACCAAGATCAGGCAAGTGCTACGGGTAATGGCAGAAAAAGGAGAAGAGCTATTGACCTCGGCAGACAGAAGGACCGGGCCACAGAACTTATTTGGCACAGGCCCTTTTCCTGTATAGGTCTAGAAGAAAGTAACATTATAGTAATGGTAGTGAAGCAGATGAGATATGCATCATGCCCAGCTGAACCCATGCATTGCCTTAACTCGAGCATTTATTTTAGGTGGATTGTTTTTGATAACAAAAAGTGAAATTGCACATGTGAGGATTTAGCTTTTATCCTGCTTACTGTGCAAGGTGTGTTTTTGATACAAGTGCAAGCAGGTTAAGGCACTGTAATTCCACTTCTGATCAATCTTTGTGAAAATAGAAGTAATAATTGTAGTCCAAAACGAGAAATATCATAAGCCTATCCTAAAAATGAAGGGTCCGTTGTTAAGAGATGTAACGCTGAACTTTGAACCAGAATTTCACAAAATTTTGATTTCTTTCAAGCAACCGCATCTAATAACTTTAAATGCTCACAACTCAGTCAAATAACGTCCTTGAGCAATGAAACTGATGTCAAAGGACAGCTGTGAGAGCACTCTTTTTCACTGTATCAGTAACTTAATTTGCCTAGGATATACCTTCCGGACCGAACCATTGTGATGAATCACAAGTCAATATTCATGCTCTACTTTTCTAAAATAGACGATTGTGACTTTACCTTGTCTGTAAAGTAGGGTGCTGGTCATCATTATTATTAAGGGGGAGGGGAAGTGTTCACATAAAAAAGAAAAGTACATGTAGCTAGTGAATCATTTCTGGACTTTTGCTTCAAAACTGAGTGACAGTATCAGACAAAAACAACAAAATGAAAATTGTTTGCATGGAATAACAACTGGACGTCTAATTTAAAGATCATTTTATGATTTATTTCTTTGAAAGAAACACAAAGTGATAAAATGTACACAAAATCATACAAACAAAAACATGTACAGGATTAAATCACTTACATGTACTAACCCATCATGCTCTGTCACATCTTGCAGAGAAACAATACAGTCAGTCACATGTTCTCTCACCTATAGCTGGAAATGGGTTATTGTACCAAGGCATGTTACTATACAGAGTAATGATGACCACAGAGTCATCTATTGTGTCACAAGATCACAAGATTTATACATACCATCATCTCTGTATGTGAGCTAAATTATTAATCCAATGCTGATGTGTTGTCAAGAACATCCAAAATACATCTATCCATTACCTATAACCTCGCTCTGGATTGAAAAGAAGCAATCTGTACCTCTTCATCATATCTTAGTAAACAGATAGATATGCAGAACCTAACACTAACACTTCATGTACTGTCATAAACTGTCATTATTGAAAAAGTAGGAGATTTCTATGGCATTTAAATCTAGCTTTGACTTCTCATTGTCTGGTGTGGATTATTATATGTTGCCTGCAGTGGAAACCTGAAAAAATCATGATCATTGGGACCAACAAAAAAGTCCTGATACATGTACAGTGTATAAGTAATTCCTATTATATGTACAACCGACATATAGTAAATGAGAGGAATACAAAATTTGCTAGCCTAATGCCTGATTGTATGAAAGACTTTTTTCATGGATGGTCTCAATTAGAGAATCCTTTCACTTTTGCGAGGTTCACAAAGACCACAGAAATGATGATGTGTACATGTACTAAGACTAGCAGTCAAGAGTCTTTGCAGAAAAATTGGCCACATGGACGTCTAACAACACAGTTCTGAAAGAAACCTGACCTATGCCCACTTAGAAATCATATCAAGGCTACATTATAACATCATTCACTGCTCCCCTTCTCCTACTGGGCCGATTACTCTGTGCTCATGAACACTGTCATGGAATTGAGATGAGAGGCCACAATCGCTATGGTGTTGCGTGGAATTTTTATGGATGTGCCTGGGATGCGAATAAACCTTGCTTGATACTCAGCAATTGAAACACATAGGGGCATGAATATTGCTAAATGTCTATAAATCCAACTATATACATGTATTTAAGAATTCATTATTCATTGGTCAGCTGGACCAAGTGGTCAGGAAATGGTAAGATATAGGTCAATCTTATCTAACGTTAGAAGCTACACACTTTCTTTATAATAATTTATTAATCTTGAGCCAGCACCTCAATCTACGCGTATTTTGTTTATCACTATCAATTACAAATGAGCCATTCTCTTTCTTTCCCCATGCCACATGATGATCTCATTGTCTTCTACCCATCCCCCCTCCCCCCTTAACAAGGCACCCAGTGAACAAAGCAGATGAAATAATAGTGGTCAAGTGATCATACTTGCAGTGTGCTTGACCATGTGCCTTGAGCAGTTTCAGCATACTGTTAAGTGTACAGGTATAATATCGATTCGGCTGGCGTGAACTATTGCTATAGCACTTATCTGACTAATGCCAAAGCCGGACTGGATAAGCCGCAAGGGGATTAAAGATGTTCCAGTTAGTGCTACAAGTGATTCCCTGTTTTTTTTTAAGTGATCCTGTTATAAGTGGTTCTGATTCTGCACAGGTACCTGTAGATCAGTGTCTAAATTTCAAGACTTATCCACCAGCTGAGAAAAACAATAACTTCACTTTAAAATAATATGCCTGAAAGTAAATTCCAATGATTCTAACTTACATAATGCTTTCCCACGTCAGCACACATTATTTTGAGGGTTATACAAATCCATATTTCGACTAAATGGTTTCTTCAAAAATATATGGTGAACTAAAATCATATTGAAAGAGACCCTCACTGAAGTTAGAAGCCATGTCTCAAGTAAGTGATGCCATAAGCCAGAAACAGCTCCCATTTCTCCCTTGAGTGGTGTCAATTAACACATAATGAGGTTGATAAATCAAAATAATTACTTTGATATATACATATACGTTGACAAATAAAAATGATTTTTGTGACTCACTTGGTCTAAGAAAGAATTATATTGTGTCAGTGTATGTTATTTCCAGGTATAATGAAACCATATATATTATTATAATGTAACTATGACAAAAACTACAAGCAGTTTTTGAAGACAGAAAATATACTAATTTTCTCTCAGACAACTTGACAAAAGTATTCAACAAAAGGGGAAAAAAAAAGTTCTAGCTGTTTGAAATAAGCACCTATAGCAATTTTCACTGATTTTCAGACATGAGAAATTCACTACTCCTTCTGCTTTAGCAAGATGATGAATGGTAAAACAAACCAATGAACAAATAATGAATGCCAACTGAGAAACCTACGAAAAAATAAACCTTTGAATATGATTCATTGTCACGTGTGCAATTTAATCATTATTTTAGGGTTTCACATGCAAATGCAGTGACAACTGGGCTCCCTAACATACTGTGTAATTGAAAGAATAGTTTTGAAACAAACGAATAATCACACCAGTAAACATAATAATATGTAAAAAAAAAATCTGTTCTCTCTCTTCCTTTCCCACACTGAAACTCTAATATTAAGAGCCTGCACTCCTGATTTTCAATGACGACAATAGTAACATACAGATTTACTTGCTGCACACTGGGGTCATTTTGACATGGACCATCCACTACCACATTTTCTCTTGCAACCTGCATCATTCATAAACATTCTCCAGTCAGTAATGTCTGTCTCAAATATGTACAACTATTGTACTACACAAGGGGAGGCACCAGCTATTTATTCCACAGCTTGCCCGGATTACTTCCTCGGAGTCTGAAATATACGAAATAAAAAAAAAAAAAAAAGGTATAATGTCACAATCAAAGAAACTAAAAATTAAACATAATTATATATCAGAAAAAATCTCTGCATAAATATCAAATTAAAATCTAGAAAAAACAAATAGGACAAATTCGTTTTCTTTTTTCCTATAGGTATACTTCTATTAAGTTACGGGAAAATGTGCCATTCAATAATGTGGTATCAGACATTCAAGTTAACCTGTCTCTTTTTTTCCGATTTTAATTTTCTTTCATCATTTATAAATGTTGTACTTTTTCTTGGAACACTAAATATTTAAGTAGTGCTTACTTGGGATAGCAAAGCTACAAATAATGTTGATTGCAATTTAAACCCAGAAATAAAAATCTTGCTGCAAAACAAACGTACATAAACATCAAAGATCAATATGAACCTTTAAAAAAATTATTCTCTGTAATAAACCCTTAGAACATTTCTAAAAGATTCATACAGTCTTTACAAAGATTCTTATTCATAATGCTAAAAAATGACTGTAAGCCTTATTTGCATCTAAGTTTAATTCTGCATAAAAAAGTTTAATTTGCCCAAAGTTAGAGGACCAAACAGAAACTAATGATGATGAGACACTATTAAATTAAGAACATTTAGAATGCTTAACTAGGTATGTCAAGAAAACATTGAAAGTAAGAAAAAATGTCATGTGCAACATGTCAGAAAAACAATTTTGGTAAATTAGTACGAAGCAGTGGCGATTTATGAACCCTTTCAGTACATCAGGTTTTGTTCTCAAGAATGTCCTTATTTCTTGTAATATTGTATCCTATGTACTTAAAGAATTTAGTAATACTAGGGTATCATATCTGAAATTACTGTGGCATGTTCATTATATGAGTAAACCTACCGAAAGTACATATATTCTGAAAAGTATTAGAATGAACTTCTACATCATATCAAAAACAGACATGCAAGGTCAAGATCAAGATCAAAGATCAAGACTATACATGAAAACATTAAAAAAAAAAAAAAGTCAGCAGCTCGTGAAACTATTGAAATGTGTTATTTTCCCTGAATTAGGAAATAACATTAAAATGCTGAATTCTGTAACATATGTTGGCTAACTTATTTACAAGTTCAAGTCTTGTGATACACCAGTAAAACAACAGACTTCTCATTCAGCAGCACCAAAAGATACATGTGTCGACTGTTTGCCACACCCACTTCTAGATCAAGACCTGGGCACATTCATTGCCTTTGCTTTCCCTTGTGTCTATTCTACACCTGTCCCTTTTCCTTTGATTTTGTCTCCACTGGAATCTAGATCTAAGTTTCTTCTTGACTAGATCTAGAAATGACTTTCCTCTTTGTAGGTTAGATCTAGCACTGCAATCACCTCCATTACTGAAACCATCTTCAGTCCATCTTGATCAGAGACAAAATATTCTGAGCCAGTATCTGAGATTAATGGACCAGTAGGATCATCGAAAAAAGAATTCTGACTTCAAATAACAATTTTTTATTTGTTTGATTTTCCAGTAGACCTTGTAGGCTCGTCCCTCCATTCACCTGCCACTGTGAACACTGTTGACCTACTTTGAGTTCTCCAGTGCATCGTAGTCAGTGGCAGTAACAGGTCACCCTAAAACCAACTTTTATGTCAGGAATGATATGTCTTTTACCAATTTTGGCACTTTTTTTTTGGTGTTAGGACTCACATCAGAAGGTTGTATGGTCATTCATTTATGCTGAAAGATATATCAAGCACTTACAGTACACGAAAACTTCCATTTTCCTTATTTACATGACATACTTATAATCACAACAGCAGGAGCTGGGCAATAATATGATGAAAGTGTATGTCATATTGGTACCAAAGGGGTTTCAGCCCTGGGTCTGAATAAAAAATCATCTACCTATCATCAAAACATCCATTCACTATCTGTGTGCATCTGTAATTGGATAACTGTTGAAAATTTAGTTCAAATCTTGAAATCTTGAGACAGCTGGTATTATTAAGATCATTTATCCATAACTATAACATGTGAAAAATTATTGCTTCTGTTACCAAACTTATGACTTAATAACTTAGAGACTTCTGTAAGTAAAAAGCCAATGAAACTGGTTAATTCTATTTAGTAAAACTGCCTAGAAAGAGATGATGTAATCAGTGTGTTTAACATAGATACTGAAACAATTTGTAATGACATATTTTTATGATATGTTAATATTAGGATGAGAGAAAAAAACTAGATTTCTTTGTAGGAAACAGCAGATGACTGACTCATTACTTTCACAGAAATGTTGTATTCAGGAATTCATCATATGGGTCCTCATATACAACAGGTAGGGAACGCCTTCTCTTCAACCTTTCTACGTATAAAAAAAAAATATACCCATACTAGATAAAGCAATTGACGGTAACAACGAAAACCTCAATCTACACTGAAATGTTTACTTCAGTGTTGTTTTGTCCTTGATTCTGCAACACTGGCAGTGAAATCTTGCAAACTTTTGAATCAATCTATCATCTATATAGTTGAAGACTCCAGTGATAAAACCAGGTAAGTCACGTTTTTGTAACAAAAAAAAAAGAGTTATTGCCCCAATCGCTAAGATTTGTTAACCAGAAAAGCAATTCGGAAAAACCAGGTAAGTTCTGCTAAAAAGAGAGTTTTTAAAGGGTTATACAGTGCAAAACTATAGACTTCTTAATTTAAATTTCTGTTTTTCTCCCTTTGTAGGAAATGTGACTCATCTGGTTTTTCTACTGGAGCTTCAGTTTTTATACATATACACCGATGTGAGAAGGTAAAACGAACTGGATATAAAAAAGGGGACTTCATGCTTAAAAAATTCAGCTTCTTCCAACAATAACATCACAGGCATTAACTTTGAAAGGCAAATATCTCAGCATAGAGCGACTGATACATAATTTTTAAAAAAAGAATTTAAGTACAATCACTTTCCTTTCCAATAATTTTGCACATGAAAATGTGACTGCAGGACTACTTCCCCTGGTTATGTGACAGAAAAAAAGTTTTAAATCAATTATTCCAAAAGAAACTAGTTTTGTTTGTTCCAGCTTAGAAATAAGTCTTAATCGTCACATGTTACAGGCCATCCTGAATGCACCGTAGGCATCATATAGAATATCTCTTGAATGATTTCCTCTACCTTTTCATAACTCACATTTTGCAGACTCAGGGAGCTAATCTCACTACAAATGTCAAGTACTATGTTACAGACTGCCATCCTGGGTTATGAATGATAAGAGGTGGGCAATGTAGTTACTCTGCATTCATTAGAAAGCAAGTAAAGTTGGCATTACGGCTAAAGCAAACACGTACAGACTGTGTCATTTCAAGGCCCAAAATGTCCAAAAGTCACAACTGATTGTTTATTGCAAAACAACTACACATCTAAATGACGCATTTTTGAAATACAAAATGTCAGTCATTGAAAAGGGTATCTCATTTCTCTCCATTGTCCAATGCCACTAAATTTAAAGAGATCAATTTGTACCACCATATGACTTCGCAAAGCAGGTCACAGACCTCAGTACAAGAAATTCCAGTAACTTACCCTTTAGTTTTGGCTGTCTTTTTGGACCCTTTCTCAATGCTCATGGCCATTTCACTGCGACTGTCAGTCACCATGGCTTCATCTATATCCTGTTGTTGTGTCGTCTTAATTGTCTTTTTGATGTTGATCACCTGTGATGGGTTAAGACAGAAAGACTGTCAAGTTGGGGAACTTTTTTTTTTTTTTTGATTTATGTTTGATCACACATTATTCATCTTTTCATCCCTTTTTTTGGACAAAATTATAGCAAATGGTCTACAAAAAGTCACATTTTGTGTTTAATAGAAATGATTGATTTCTGTACTCTTTTTGTGAGGATTTTGGAATCTTCTCTGATCTCTACAGCTACCCCTCCTCATCCCCCAATTCAATTTTCAAAGGTAACATTTATCAACCAATATTTTAAATACGTTAGTGTGTATACTATGCAAAGGTCTGTGAAGCTCTTTCCATGAAAAATTGGAAAATTTATCAGGTCGGCCAGTGCAGTCCAATTATAAAATATTACAAGACAGGAAAACTACGCCTACCAGTGCTATGCCAACAAGAAGTTTGAAATTTCCACTGGGATCTGGGACTGTAATGCCTTTGCTATTAAAACAAAAAGTTCTATCATAATCACTTATATGAATGGTAGATCTAATATCATATAAATACTCTGTCTACATGAAATCAGCTGCTGAAATAAAAATCTGAAGACCATGAAACTGACATCCCTGTATGCAACAGTAGAATTTTATTTAGACCATAAGCATCAAGAGGCAGTCCTGACATCATATAAAGCTTCAACTGGGTCAACAACAAATGCTAAACAGCATAAAACAATGTGACCCACCTCCTGTTCCAGGGCTGACTTGAGCTGATTCTGTTGTTCTTTACATGTATTGGCTTTGTTGATCTGATCCTCGATACTCCTTAGCACTCCTTCACAGCCGTTACACCTGTCACAATGGAGTACAGCCAGCTGTCACTATGGTCTGGTTTGTGATAACCAACTCAGTATCACAGCAATAGTACATGCTTAAAACAATAAGCCCTGTGCATCACTTAAGGCCAAGGTCGGCAGTGAAAATTGATGTTGTGGGTCAAAATTGTCGATTTTGCGTTCTAGCGATATTTTTATTCTTTGACCTCTTATTGATAGTGTAGAA
>JBCAUA010537064.1:0-16706 GCA_038406235.1 Peronia verruculata | reverse complement strand
AGAGCCGAATGTGAACTCACTCTGCTTGAGAGTTCACATCACATTCCTTTCACTGTGAAGTAGAGTGCATTGTGAAAGAGGGTGAACTGTGAATTGTGAAGCCACTCTGTCTCGACCCTTAGGAACCGACACGGACAGATCAGTGAAACAATGAGTAAAGTCTGTGTCAGAGACAAAATAATAAAATATTCTATTCTACAGACCACAGTCACATACTGTAAATCCTTTAACATTTGCGGCAGGGTGGAAATGAAAGGTGGGGGAAAGAGGAGACAAAATTGTAAAGGAAAAAAAATTAGACATGCCTCTAATTCTTTTTCTTTTTTTTTTTTAAATTTTAAATGGGTGTTTCTATTCTACCTGAATCTGCAAAGAAAAGCTTACGCATGGATCTGTGCATATACGTCTCGACAGCTGAAGAGGAACTGGTAGATCAAAGCTTCTCTCCCAACAGAAAGGCAGTATTTCTACCCAAGTCTATCCAACACAGAGTCCAAATCTGTTTCTAAAATTTCTTCTGGGGGCCATTTATAACACATATTTCACCGTTTGTGTGGCCATAGAGAAGGACAGAGGCAGCTCACGGGAACCCAAATGTCGCTGCCTGGCGTGGTTGACATTTACCATGGCGATGTAAAGCGAACTAATAGCCCCTCCAAATAGGAGCCCAATTGTAAAAGTAAAAGACAAAACTACAACAACAGTAGGTTTGTTTTTGTTTGAGTTTAACGGCACATTAGCCCAATCTCAGCTATGTTGTGCCAAACACATCAAGAAAGGCTTATACGTAAAAAAGAGACGAAAGAGCGGCACGGAAGATAGGAGCAAGAAATAAGACAGAAGAGATGTCGCCCCTGGAATGTCGAGGATAATGTTCCACACAGGTATTCCACACAGGCATCCCACCGATGGCGGGCTTTCATCACCTGCAGGTGGGAACAAAGAGCCTATTTATATCCGCCCTATAATTACGATTGGAAGATGAGATTTTAAGAGTGTCAGTCAACTAAAGAAAGTAGGAGCATTTAGTATAATTGTGACCGGATGTCACCCTAGAGAAGCAGGGAGACGATAGCGACAGTTGTATCAGTGCATTAAAAGTTAATGTTCTAGTGTAAAAAAATCGCCTGTTATATATAGTTATAAACTATTAAGACTAAAATGTGAGTCTCTCGTGAAACACCGACACCAGATTCTAGTTTGACACTAACACTGAAGGGAGAGTTTTTAACACTGCATTATAGTACGCAAAGTTAAAGTATTGCAATAGTGTGTGTGTGTGTCACCAAGCTGAAACGTCGGCTTCTTTACCACACAACCACTAAACAGGAAAGAAACAATACTTTAAAGTAAAGATTTTTGGACGTGGCATCGATCCCGTAAAGAAAGCAGGGCGACACCGTGACATTAAAAACTGCAGCTCGAGATTTTGACATAATAAATCTACAAAGAAAGCCGAGCTACATTACACTGTGTCACTAAGTTTGCGGTTTTCACAGCCAATTTGTAAAAAAAAAAAACCAGACATTCATAGAGGACCAAAGAAAGCAGACCGATATTTTACTACCGAGATTCACCGACGGCAATTAAATAAAATAAGCTACATAATATGCTAAATAAGGATCAAGTTGAAACTTTCACAGTACAAGAATAACCTAGAAAAAGGATAGGCTATAACTTGCCATTACAGTTAGCAAATTAAAAATGTTCAACACTGAGGTAACAAAAGGACTGCTAAATTGTGTCATTATATATGAGACCTTTTCAGCCAGTTTCTTTGTGTTGGGTTTAACGGCACATCAACACAATAACGGCTATATTGTGCCTGACACGGTGGGTACATTTGCACGGTAAATTCTTATCAAGGTGTACATAAAATGTAGTCCTTTTTCAGCCAGTATTGTTCCTTCACTTTATTCTCTTGTCATTTGAAACATAAGGCAAAAAAATAGTTAAAATATTAAAAATAATAATAATAATAATTCAGTACATTTTTTTTCTCTGAATTTTCTGCTACTTCGGTTTGACATAAGGAAAAAAATTACATCGATGAATAGCAAACAGACCAGCAACCATATCCACTGAAAACAGAGGGGAGGAAACATCACTGCTTATATCCACTGTGAGAGTTGAAAACAGGCCTTTAGTCATCACTCGAATTACTACTACTCGAACTGCCTTAGTTAACCAGATCTATTCTCACCAAGTGAAAGACAAAAAGTCACTGCTGCACAAGTTCCAGTCGTATTCTCATCTCAGTCAAATATTTCAACTCATTACGTTACGTTCTACATACGTCATTAAACCTTTTGGTGGAGGTTATCTCGACGGATTTTTATTTTTTAAAAAAGTCATGGATATATCGAGCCGTACCTAAAGACAACAAAAGCCACAAAAGTGTTGACAAACACCAAAGTGTTGGCATGGCTATTTGACCTCGCATACTGTCGTCCCTGAAAGAAATTGTGCCATCAACAGGATAAGATTGTTGTAGTTAAAACAATTTCATTCTGGGACGACGTTATTACTTTGGGATAAATGTTTATGCGTCCGGGTCTAGACAGGAAAGTTCCAATGCCTTTGATGTGCAGCTGAGTAAGAGACCGACTCTTTCAAAGTTTCACAGATGGAGGACCAGGAAACGCTCACACCGAGAGACAAAGATGAGACGCAGTTAGAAAGAAGCTACAGCACGGCCTATAAACTACAGCCATAAGTCAGGTCTAATAGCGCAACAGCTGGTATAAACATGAACAGTCAGGTCTACGATCTGTTATATTAGTGTGCAACAAGTAAGAAATGTAATAGTTCTTCAGCAAGACAACAAAAAGACCAATCTCACCTACAAACATGGAGTGGAGAACAAAAAAAAAAAAAAAAAGTTCTCCCCACTAGGAACCCACACGGACATATCAGTGAAACAATGAGCAAAGTCTGTGTCAGAGACAAAATGATAAAATATTCCGCAGACCACAACCACATACTGTAAAGCCCCAACATTTGCGGCAGGGTGGAAATGAAAGGTCGGAAAAGAGGAGACACAAAATTGTACAGAATAAATATGACTGTCTTTTAATTTTAAATGGGTGTTCCTATTCTACCTGAATCTGTAAAGAAAAGCTTAGGCATGGATCTATGCATGTACGTCTCAAGTTAAAAAGGAACTGGTAGATCAAAGCTTCTCCACCAACAGAAAGGCAGTATTTCTACCCAAGTCTGTCAAACAGAGTCCAAATTTGTTTCTAAAATTTCTTTTGGAGGCCATTTATAACATTTTTTCCACTGTTTTCACGTCCTGTTAGGTACATGTGTGGCCATAGAGAAGGGCAGAGGCAGCCAACAGGAATCCAGTGTCGCTGCCGCCATGGTTGAGATATTCCACGGAGATATCAAACCTACAAATACGCCCTTCTAGAAAGGAACCTAAAAGTAATAGTATAACAGAAGACTACAAGTACAACAATAGTCGGTTTGTATTGGGATTTAACGGCACGTCAGCCCCATCTCAACTATGTTGTGTCAAATACGGTAAGATATGTTTATACATTAAGAGGAGATAGAGAACGGGAAAGGAGATCCGAGCAAGAAAAGACAGAAGAGATGTCGCCCCTGGAATGCCCAGGAAGACCTACGCAGGCATTCTGCACTGCTATCACACCAATGCCGGGCTTTCATCGCCTGCAGGTGGGAATAAAGAACCTATTTATATACGCCCTATAATCACGATTGGAAGATGAGATTTTAAGAGTAGAGGGAGTATTTACTGTACTTGTGACTGAAAGTTCACTTAAAAAAACAGCACCCTAAAGAAGTATGGAGAAGATTGCGACAGTTGTATCAGTGCAGTAAGAGTTAATGTTCCAGTGCATTAGCCGTCGGTTATATATAATTATAAACTATTCAGACTAAAATGTGAGTCTCTTGTAAAACACCGACGACAGATTCTAGTTTGTCACTAACACTGAAGGGTGAGTTTTTAACAGTGCATTAGTACGCAAAGAAAGTAGGACAATGCTGTGTGTGAGACACCAAGCTGAAACGTCGGCTTCCTCACCACACAACCATTCAATAAAAGCAAGGAAACTAGACCACAGAGAAGTAGAGATTGACCTTAAAGAATGCAGGGCGACCCTGTGTTCTCAAGAACTGATGTTCGAGATTTTGACATAAATCTACAAAGAAAGCAGAGCTAAACTTATAAAATAAAATCTGTGCCATTAAGTCTGGAGTTTGCAGGGCCATTAGTGCAGTAAAAAAAAAAAAAAAAGCATGGCCATAGTGTGTCATTCCGAGAGCATCAACAGCGTAAAGAAACCAGACCGAGATTTTGCCATCGAGCTTTACTGACGTCAGAAAAAAAAAAAATACGTATACCAAATGTGACAAGTTGGAAACTGTAAAGTGCAAAAATACCGTCCAAAATGAACGAGCTATAACTTTCCACTACTGTTAGAAGTTTTAACGTTTTCAACAATGCAGTCAAGAAATCTGCCTGGTAAACTGTCATCATAACGAGCTATTTTGTCAGCCAGTTGGGTTACTTCCCTTTGCCAGGTACAAGAAATGTAGACTAAGCATTGCAAAGAAGGAATCTGTTATTTGAAATATGGCGAGCTGGGGGGGGGGGGGGAATGAAAACAAAAAAAAAATCTTTCCATCATTCAGCCTCTGACTGAGGCTTTGTCCTGTCAGAGAGGACCGAACACTTTGTCCATCTTGAGATAGCCGAGCTGTGGAGTGATAGTTACTGTAGGATGGGGGTACCAACAGCTGCTGTATGGAGGCAGCTAGGGCACAGTGACCTGCACAGGTCACGGGACACCCAAGCAGAGAATTTACACAAGGCAGCCAGGCACTGACTTTAACACACAGTATCCGAGATATCGCCATGAAATGTTGACCATGCTCTAAACCAAATTGTGTATAAGCCCAACGAGCTCTAATGTTTATATAATGGAATTTCGGAAATAAAAAATAGTGTAATAACAGTTCTATTCTTGATATTCATTAAAGGTAAAACATGTCATGTCACTGCAGTGAGATTTCTATTTCGACTGTGCCAATGAAAGACAGTGCAGTTCCAATATGGACCACACATTCACGACATGAAGGACACTGAATTATCTTCGTTAAACCAGGTGACTCATAAATCACAAGTTGCTGCCGATTTATTGCTGATTCCTGTCTAAGGATTTCAAAATCTAAATCCACGGCTTTCTTGTGCATCGGTAAAAGTACAGCTATCTACTCTATGTTGGGATGTAATGGCACATAAGCTCATAAACGGCTCAATCGGGCTTTGCAGTTGAATACGTTTACGAGTCAAGCGATATTTAAAAGAACTAGATGAGAACCCACGGCCTCCGTGGGAGAAGCCTTTCGTCTTCAAGTGTATTGCAAGCATGCGGTGATAGTTTGTTTGGTCAAACTGAATGTTACTCAAACAAAATGTGTTTTGAACGCTTCATACTATCGAACGTGCAATTCGTATCAAGCACCCTGGCAAGTTTATAATTCAATTATTATCGCATTTTTGAAGTAACGTCAAAGATAAACTTTTTGTAGGTTAAGTTACACAGAAACACTTATCCATATGCAACAATGTTGTGCGCCGTTTAGCAGTTTCAGAGTCGGTAAGCCTATTGTGGGTTTTCTTGCAATCCTATAACATAGATGTGTATAATAGTACAGTTTGAAAGATCAAAGTATATGTAGGAACAGTACAGAAAAATGCCCCTAGTGCAATCTGCTGCATGCTTTCAATATCAAAGTTTTACGTTGATGGTTTCAAATGTTCCAACAGAAACTTGGCACAAGAAGTGCAGAATAGATTCTCTGTGGCCTCGTTTCCTGAAAGAGATCCTTCACAGCCTAGCTATGCTGAGCCGTACAATATAAAAAATGTGATATTCTGCTTCAATAGGAAAATGTGCAACACGATAATATGGCTCTCTGCAGATGGGTTCCATAACGTGCCACAGCGCCAATCAGGAAGTTTTATTCACTGTAGAATCACATCATCTCTACTGAGTGAACTTCAAAGGAGGAAATCGGATTTTCCTAAAGTCGTGTTTTCTCGATAATATTGCCCACTAATAGACCACTTTCTAGGGAAGTCATTTTCACACTGAGCGAGTTATACACAACCATGATACGATCATCAGTGCTGAATTCAACTATTCAGAGATAATTTTGCCGTGAGTTGTCTCCCGCCTTCAGATGTATGAGAAATGTACTGAACCAAGTGACTCTGTGGAATAAATCGGCTTTTTAAGATGTTTACGGCAACCAGGAAGTAATAACAGTACTGACCAATTCCTTGTCTGCATGCTTTGATTGGTTTAGAGGAAATGTACATTATTTCAAACCAAGCCCTACAGATAATCCCGCCGACTAATACAGCAGATATAATAAATAGCTTCAAACTGTGTTTGAACATACGTACAGCCATCCATACTGAGCTATTATATCGATGAACCTTACAGCCAATGGCATATCACTATTTATGGCTTAATGAGGTACTGTCAACAATGGCAGGACTCTCTTCATTAAATCAGCTTCAGAAGATGCTAGATCGCCAACCAGGAAATAATCATTCGTAAGGGACTACCTCTGTGTTGGGATTTAAAGGCTACTTCTGATTCTTCTCTTTGCCCAATACCTGCTGTCGAGAGTCCTTTTTTTTTATATTATTTCTGTCTGTTTTAAATCACCTCCAACCTTGTTTGTCATTTTTCAGATTCATGGCCACGTTCAATACCTCCAGAGTGAGCAACGCACATCTGTTGACCACAGAATAGCTTAGATTTGTCTCTGACTTCATAGAAAGTGTTTCTCGATATTTTCTTTTATGCCCATGTTCACATAACTCCATCGTTAACATGTAAATTGAGCGACCTGCTACAATACAGCCCAAATGTAAATTTCCTCTTTTTTTTTTTGTAAGTTAACAGGCAGCAGAGAGCATATCCATTACTGTTTGGAAGAAGCTGAAGCAGCCGAAATCACCAACGCCAACTAGGTAGGCCTACCTATACGCCTCCAATGTTCACCTGCCAATGATGGGTGTAGTGACTTTACCAGCCTCAGTCATGCCGGACAAGCCATTCCACCCACATCAGTCCATGATGACCAGAATGACCGCGAGTCTCTTGTGCCACAAAGCTAAAACAAGCCTGGGTATATCCTGAGCGGCTTGATCAACAGTCAAGAAGATTGGTCAACCAGATATTGGACCCGATTCGACGTTCCAGAAAGCATACAAACATCAGCCAAGCAAGGTGACATTTAAAATCTGCACTCTGTTTCCCTCTCACCTTCAAAGGTGGTAAAAACGGGCAAATGAGTGCCTGCCATTATTTCAGGAGCAATTGGAAGTACCAGGGTGAAAGTCCAGATAAGTGATACTATGGTTCGCCGCCATTTCAATCAACTCAGACCAAGAAAGGGATTTTCGTTCACTTCGAAGTGGACAATGTGTCATTTATAACTTCCTGTTCTCCAGGAACTCAGCTGGGAGGGATTGTTATGAGAACCATTTGATTATTTCCCCTGAATCAGCCAACTGTCTAAGACTTGTCTAGATTTATCTCTGAATCCTTTGATATAGTAAGGTTAATAACCTATGTCTGTGCTCTAGGAGAGAATTAATTGCCTACCCATGTACTGGGATGTTGTAATATTGATGTCTGATATAATATATAATTGTAGCTCATTGTGTCCACATGTCTCAACACCAGTAAATAGGGCAATATTTCTACAACTGACTGGCGAATGCTAAGTCACCAGATAAACAACAGAGTCTAAACAAATCTTGGAAATCTGAACTTATGTATGCTTTCTGTCATAAGATAGATTAAAAAGAAAATAGTAGCTCTGTTCCAGCAAGCTATCACTAAAGGCGGACCACTGGTTTCTCAAGAGAAAACATTAGGATACCCCATCCACTTATTGGCATGGCATTCTGTTTCCTCAAACAATCTGTCATTGATGTCACTGCCAACTAAGTAACTGCTATTTGATGGAAGTCAGGCCCAACCTTGCGTGTTGGTCTAAGGGCACATCTGCACTAGTGTGACATTTATATCGAGCCATCAGATTTTTTATTTGACTACCGCTAACAGGTCACGGATTCTGGTAATGAGGGAAAGTGTGAAGATAATGACATCGGCCTGTGCACTAGATCAGAATACAAACAATCCTACATAATTATTCACTCTGTACAGCCCTGGTTATTGGTCGATTGCTGCACACCTCAGACTGGTCAAGCATTCCATATGATGATAGATAATTGACAAGGGATTTAAATAGTAACATATCAATACAGTCAGAGAGATGAACTTGAGAAAATGTGAGATGTGACACGATGAAATCTGGCGCTCGTCAAATTTTGAGCATATGGAGTTGTTGGTATCACTGTAAAGATTATTCATTTCCCTATCAGTGTGTGAAAAAAATGGTTGCTTTATCCTAAGTAGAAGTTGGGATATTGGCAATTAAAGATGATGGTGGTGACCTGTTGCTGCAGCTGAATTTGAGAAAATGGCCACTCAGTGTAGTAAATCCTTATGATTCCTTGTTAACGCCGCAAAATTACTATTCTTGGGCTTTCGCTCGATCTATTTTAGTAAACGGAACTCTGAAATGCATTTTTTTTCGATATGCTATAAAAGGGTTTGGTGAAGAAAAAAAAATTGCGTCAAAAATTCATTCACTGTTGAAAAACACGATTTCTCCAGTCGGCTCGATTTGACGAGGGCCTGATTTTATTGAGTCGGGTTTAATTTTAAGAAAAAAAAAAGGGTATGGACGGCTTATACTAAATACATATTAAATTCATTATATATGAGATCGATGGCATTTTCAATTCTATTACTTCAGTGACCGAGGGGTCGAAAGACAAGTTTTAACAAGGTGGATTGATGGGGGAAAGAAGAGACAAACCAGATAAAATATTCGTCTTAACAAAACCAAAATACAAATAAAAACTGGGAAAACAGGCTAATGCCCCCCCCCCCCCAATCCCCTCGAAATGAAGACCAACAGAGAAGAACATAATGTCCATTTTCAAGAAATATTTTCAAGTTACTGCCCATAGGTTTAATCCTGAACTCTAAGTTTCCCACTAACATAGATCGGGAGAATCACAAAAAGCATATATTAAAGTCTTTGAAAGCAAAATTTCAGGATTTGTTTTTAAAATGGAGGTGGTTGTTTCCCCTTGGTTCATTATTTGTAATGGATTGACATAAAATGACTTACTTTATCTGTGACTGGCGTCAGACCGATGTCGATGTGTGCCAATTGTTTCTGTCAGAGGTGAACTCCGGCTCTGATGATCTTGATCTGTGGTGTCACTGCAGGGGGAGAATCTGCCTGGCCTCGCTGGGACATCAAACAGATGAGGACTGACGATGAATTCTGAGGAGCTGCGATGATATGTTGAAATATCTAGATGACCAGATGATGTCAGGAGATGTCTGGACGATATGCGATCAGTCTCTGACGATCCGTGCACTGGTTTGATGTCTAATCTGACAACTGAACAAAAAAAAAAAAAAATGACTGATGCACAGTCTGTGATATGGTATAATCTGACTGGTGATCAGAGATGCTTGTTGTAAAGCAGTTACTAAATTAAAATGTTAATGTCAACATCCTCAGCGACAACTGCTTCAAGGACGATTGCGGCTGCACGGGGTGAAATTGTATAGGTCGGTGCAGCACACGTATTTATTGACAAATCGAGTTTTTCTCCATCTCCGCTAAAGTAAATGCTGATGATGAAAAGTTTGAGAGACGAATGTGAAATGAGAAAAAAAAATTAAAAAAAGGGGGGGGGATGATTGATTTATCGTCATCAAATTCGCGACACGACGAAAGCTGGCTCTCGTCAGATTTTGAACATATGGAGTTATTCGTATTACTGTGAAGAGTTTTCAGCCATTTCTGCATGTGAAAAAAAAAGTTTTGTTCTACCTTAAGAAGTGGAGATATTGGCAATTAAAGACGGTGTGAGTGACATAATATTGCTGCAGCTAAATTTGGTGAGAAAATGGCCGATTTTTTATTATGAATCCTTACTAGGCTACGCCACTAAATTACATTTTATTTATTTATTTATTTTCATTTATTTTTTAATTTTTTTTTTTTTTGTCCTTTATTTCAAATTTAACTCTGGAATGCATTTAAATTTTAGATTGCTGTAGAAGGTTTCTGTGAGGGGAAAAATCCATAAAAAAAGGGCATTCCCTCTTGAAAACACATGATTTCTCTGGTCGCCTTAGTTTGACGAGCGCATATTTCATTATGTCGCGTCTCAGAAATTTTACTTATATTTTACACTGGCTATCATTTGTCTCGAATAAGTCCGAACCTACACCTAACTGGACATGTTTCTGTATAAATCGTCGCACGGACGACCGTCTCAAAAGCAAAACATAAGGGACTGAATGCAGTTTGGTTATCTACTCTTGCAGTATCGCAGAAATAATTCGCTTAGATCCATCCCATCAAGGTATGGACCAAAACATTTTATACTCTAAACGGGAGTTTTTGTCTTAAACAAGCTCTGACTTTGCCCTTTCGCATATTTTCCACCCACACTGCCGCATTGTTACATGACCTTGTGGGATCTGCAGGTCTCGATGTAGGACAGATTTAGATCTATCTACAATTTTTTTTTTCCTATTATTTTTGGAGGGGCAGTGCATCCACCCCCCCCCCCCGGACACCATGAGGCGGTGGTGGATAAACGTTCATGGCCTCAACAACTACGGCTTATGTAGGATCTAGAATCTAGATAGATCTATCCTTAACTTCTTAATCTGATGATAGAAAGTTCATTATTTCTTTCAGCCTTATGTGGACTAGTAAATGGTCATGGGTTATGTATTACTCAGTAGATCTAGATCTAGATCTGGTCAATAAATGACTTAGAACTGACACTGACGATTGGCAGATGTGAAAACTTCAGAAGCGTACTCAAAGGGTGTCAAAAATTAATTTACAAGCACCTACGAACAAAATTATACAGATCTAGAATCTAGATCAAAAGTCAATTTACTCCTCCAATAATATGATTAAAATTAATTACTATATACTTACATGCCATGTTTGACTTAGAGCTGCAACCGTTTTGCCGTGCTTCCCTCAGCGACGCCAAGCTCAAAATGGCCGAGTCTCTCAACTCCTAATCCCGCCAGGCCAGGTATCCCAGTTTCACGTGGTAAATGACACGAGATAAGTAAGTGAACGAACTTCACGGGACGTCGCCGAGAATAAAAAAAATATATAAATGTATTAACTCCCTGACTATCAAAACTACAACAAATACCTTTTGAGACAAACAAACAAATTTAACCACTACAAAGTGCATCGAAGTAATCAAAATATTGCTAGTAACAAGGATGTTTCAATTTGCACAGCTCGCAAAGAAGACAATGAAATTATAATACGTTTGTTCTGGCACTGGAAGAAAAGCTTGGCCTACTCTAGGCTACGTGAAAAAAAAAAGCAAGAGGGTTGAGAGGGAGAGAGTGAACGCAGTGACCTTGTGGCCTTGGGATTTGGTGCCGTCTTCTTCGACATGGCGAAGAGACTGAGTGGATGGGGGTGGAGTGGGGTGGTGGCGAGTCGGGGAGGGTGCGGGGATGAAAGCTCTCATTTCAGAATTCCCATACCAGTTCGGAGATGGTGGGGGTGGGGGGGGGGGTGTCATTCTATACTTAGCTTGCTGTAGAAGATAATTTGCCGATTCTCGATTTTAAGGGTTTGACTGCAAATGCGATAGAGTCTAGATAGAATCTAGATCTAGATATCTAGATCAACATTTAGATTATCTAAATCTAGATTTAAATTCAATTTTCTCGTGCTGAAAAAAAAAACCAAACTGATTTCTGTTTCAAATAAGCATGTCTTGCTAACATACCAAGCTGTACGGTTTGTTTTCTTTAGGCATAATAGAGCTATACCATTCTGTGGAGTAAGCCTACTATTTATGTCCGGTCTAACAATCTAGATATTGTGGTAGATCTAGGTCTAGGCCTAGATCTTGATTTATTGCTGCAAAGTCACATTAACATATCATCTCATGTGCCTATCTTCGAAACTTTAAAAATGAAGCTCATCACGTTTTGAATCAAACCCTTGGATGTACTCAACATTCCTTGACGACACTCATAACTGAGTGAATAACATAACACACTTAGATCTACTGCTGCCCACCTGGGAAATGGTTAACTAGACTGTATCGAATGTGAACTTTAGATCCCGAGTTTGGATCATGTTCTTTGGCATGAGCAGAAATGATGAAATTTGATCTTGGATTCAACTAGAAACTTATAAACAACACTAGACTACGACCCCATGCCCTGAGTAAGATTTAGATTTGATTTAGATCTTGTCTGCTTCTGGAGACCATTTATGGAGAAGGAAATAACAAGGATCTATCACTAGCTAGTAAATGTTTTTACCTTGTGACTCAAGCGCCAAACTGTTCATAGCTGATGAAGAACTTTTGCAACCCAAGCGCTGATTCATCTGCCTTGTGCCTTTGACCTAGATCTACACCGAGATCTAGATCTAGATCTGGACTGGATTCTAGATGAATCCATCGTAGATCCGAACGTGTGCAGCACCACATAACTGTGCAGCAATGTAGACATAAATTCTAGTCCAAACCTGAACTGTATATCTGAGCTACATAGGCTTTAGATCTAGATCTAGATCTCTCCAGATCTAAATCGATTCACATCAAAATCTAAATAGAATAGACCTCTCAGAGGTGGCTCACACGAAAGATTAGCTTAGGCTTGGCCTAGAGCGCAGAATTGCTTTGAGCACAGAGCAAACAAGAAACAGTACTTTGAGGCTCTCTCAGGATTCAAATCATCCGCAGTGACATTACGGGCGTATTCGAGATTAATTGAAAACGCCGTAACACCTGCTCAGGACCTTTGGATAAGGCTTCTTCCGGCCGTATACAGACAGTCAGACAGTGCGTTTAATAATTTTGTAATTGAGCAGTAGATCTACATTTTGGAATTAAAAAAAAAATGTTGGCATCGGCAAATTGTTTCCTTTCCCCACCCCCTCACCCTTTTTTTCTATATTATTAAATTTTCCTGGTATCAGGCATGACATAAAACTATTAATTATTGAAGTTCAATGCTCACGAGCAATGTAGTAAAAGACTGAGCTCAACTTGGTAAAAAATGACTTAGGCAGCGTGACCTTTGACTTTCTTGACAGGTTCACCACAAAGGCTTTGTCTTCGGTTTCCCTTGGCGTCTCGGTCATAAGACATTATATAAAGTAAGGAAAGTAAAGAAAGGAGTCAGCCAGTGTTTCAGTGCTCCCGCACAGGCCCGGAGTAAATAAGTAGGCTCTTTGGTCCCACCTGCAGGCTGTGAAAGCCAGCCATCGGTGGGATGTTTCCCATGAAATTCATTCTGGACGTTCCAGGGGTGACATCTCGTCTCTCTCTCTCTCTCTCTCTCTCTCCTTGGTCCTGTCTACTATCCCGCTCTCTTTCATCTCATCTTTTTGGCGCGTAAACGTAGTATCGTTCAGTATTGATGCAATATAGCCGTGATCGTATTCTTGTGCAGTTAAACCCCAACATAAACAAATAAACAAACATTTAAATCATTGTAGAGACCATTTTGACACTTTGCCTATCAACTCTCTTGAGAAAGAGAGAACAAATGGTACGGACATGTCACAGTGTGAAAATTGTCTGTAAGTTTAAAGTGATTTGCTGTGATTCATCATATAATTTTAGGGCAGACATTTTCCTAATTTTTCCTGTCAGTAAATTTGCAGCACACCTTTGGCATTTTTTTTTAAATGCCAGATGTTCGTCGAATTTTAACACCATAGTTTAACAAGCATCTTTTTGCTGTAATTTTCCTGAATAACTATTTTTTCTGTTGTTGCTGTTGTTGTTGTTGGTTTTGTTGTCGTTGTTATTGTTTGTTTTTGTTTTTGTGTTTTTTAATGCCAAAGTTTTGTCACATTTTTACACGAACTGTTATACCATAATTATTATTATTATAATTGTTATTATTATTATTTACAGTGCACAAGATATGAGAAAATTAGTCATCATTGAGTGTGTATTGTGAAGAAGCTCTTTTAGTTTATCTTATTAGACTGAGTAGCATATTGCTTATCACTGGCGGTTTGGTGAAATCAGCCATGTGTCAAGATGTCAAATTTTAGAGGAAAACAATAAACAACAAAGAACAATCGTGTGTGTATGTTATGAGCACCTGCTGTCTGAGCTAGGAGGCCAACACAAAACTTAATCAGGAAGACCCTGAAGCTTACACAGACTAGGGGTAGCAGCATCTGGCATCAGGAAAAGGAAACCGCAACTTTTGTGGTGAGCAAAATAAATGACATAAATACGGACTGAAATGGCTTTTTTTTAAAAAAGTGTGTGTGTGTGTGTGTGTGTGTGTGTGTACTTGTAGATTTTTAAAAAATTGTATATCTCAACACTAGCCATAAAGAGGAGCTGCTCAAAATGTGTAGTTTTTAGATACATTTGCCTCTGAAATAACCTCTTTAGATTTGTCACATTTTGGCTTTTGGTTTGTTTCATCATGTCGCTTGGGTTATTTTCTTTACACATGGATGCTTTTTATAATGAGACAGAAAAGCTGGTGAAATACTCTAAGCAGTGGAAATTCCCACTGTCTCTCCGTATGTGACGTGCATTCCTTTGTCCCCTCATTCTCTCCTCCCTCTCTCTTTTTTGCTCCTCCCACTCCATCTTTTCCATCTTATTCACAATACAAATGGCCTCGTCTCTTCAGTCTTTCAAAACGGTATTTAAGTCAAATGTGAAGGAATATTGTTGTGATTATAGTTATATTTTTAAAGTGATAAACCTTCCTAACATTTTTTTTTAATGTAAAAATGTGGCCAAACTCTGGCATACCAAAAATGCCAGAATTATGCAGTAAACCTACAATTAAAAAAAAAAAATGCTTTAAAATGCCTTTTCGGCTGAGTTTCAGAATGCGATTGAATTTTGCTAAGAAAAATAAAAGTCAAAAGCGTAAAAGCGTACTGTAAATTTACAAACCAAAAATATTGCACTAAAATAGATGACAAAAGATTCTATGTTCTGAGCTACCTACTTGGAAAGTACACATACATTTTGTAAAGTGTGGCTGGTGGATATGAGTGCCATTGAGACGACAACATACCAAATCACTCTGATAGTTATATGTCCTGTTACGGATATTGAAACTTTATCAGCTTAAATGTATACGCTTGAACCTTAATGCTGTAGACTTTATGCAGTAGACATACATTGTGAAGTACAGTTATACAGTCAAATTTCAGGGTGGAAAGACGCTGCAAATGAACACAGACATTAATTTTGTTCTTGTTCTTGTTTTTCTAGCCTTTCAGCAGCCAGTTATGGCCCCTGCTCCAGTTGTCTGTTCTTTTGCTTTCAGCTCCCTATGATCGTGTGCATCTGAGCCCTCGTTGTTGTTAAAATATAAAATTATTAAAAAAAGAACCATAACTAACAAAGCCCTGATGCTATAACTATTAGAGCTTAACTCTGGCCATCAGTAAATTGAGGTCTTTTGCAGTTTTCATCTTCATTAACATCTTTTCCCGTCAACGATCAAAGGTATACCGGTATAAGCTACAGAGCAAAGGCTTCTAGTTGAGATTATTTCATCAATTTATTTCACGTGAATGATCCGTCCTACGAATCTCTCATTGCATTCCGATCTAACATATTGAAATAAAATTCGTTTGAGTCAAAAAAGATAATATATTAAACCTTATTCTCTCTTGTTATTGAAAAGAGAAATTAAATAAAAGAGGTAAAGGTTGGAATGGACTTGGAAATTCCCATCCTTCACAGAATTTGCGAAGGATACAATTCTTTTGTGTGCATGTAAATCTGGGAGAATGATCCAGGTGTCAGTCTTATTTGTTGTTAGTTACAAAGAATGGAGATGGGGACAATCTAATTTATGTTCAAATTTAATGAATGCTGAGAGGATGGAAAATCTGCGATATTACATTGCTCTGGGTGATACAGTTCCGTAGGTAAAGAAAAATTTAAAGGTTTAGATTTTTAAAAAAAAATTATTTATTTATTTATTTTTATTTTTATGTATCTATTATTTTTATTTATTTATTTATTTATTTTAGGAATGATTGTACTTTGAAACAAAGGATTCAGCACAATAACAGCAACAAGAATAGCAATCTAACATGAGCAACAACAATAACAACAGTGGAAAGACAACAACCTCAAAAACAATGACAACCACCACTACCGCTATTACAACAACAACAACATATAACACCAATAACATGGTCAACAAATTTGTTACTGGGATCCAGTAGCTTTTATTGATCTCATCGATCACAATATTATATTTGTGTAACAGTAGAAGAAGTGATACATGATAGTAATATAGGCAGTAGGAACACAGACACTAATGACACAGTGATCAAAGAAACGTGTGCTTTGTGGGTCGTTGTACATATCGCCATTATTAAAAGTTGTTATTCTAGCTCATATATGGTGATCGAACTCCCAATTCATTATTTCGTAAAATCGAACAGTTTATCATCACTTCATGAACAGTGGTAGGAAAACTCCTCAGATGGAGCGAGACAGGTGACGGTCTTCAGAGGAAGAGTGGGTTCTTTCATCAGATGTT
>JBCAUA010536953.1:0-16706 GCA_038406235.1 Peronia verruculata | reverse complement strand
GGACGAAATGCTTTTACACGAGATACGAAGGAGGAAAAAAAAAAAAGAAGGAAGGAGGGAGGAAAAGTGGTAAAGAAAGATGTAACCTCGAAAACAGAGCTACGGGGGAAGACAGAGTGAGGAAGGCAAGAGATATAGCCCAGAGGAGATTGGAGAGATAAAGATAGCGGGGAAGGAGGGGGAGGGACATTCTCTGATTTCAGATATAATAATCCAAAGTCCCCATTAAATGTCAGAAGTCTATAAAAGACAAAGTCATTAAAGCCTGTTCTGCTAAAGAAATCTTCACATGTCCCATACCGCACTTCCTTAGCTTATTAATTAACAGTTAAAACAACAACAACAGCAACAACAAAATGGAGGTACATCTTCCACTCCTTTACCTCAGCGCTCTTTTTCCCTCCCCCATCCTTTTCCGCTCCTCTTTCTCCTGTGCCTAGTATTTATTAAGAACAAACTTCCTTTTCTACAATATATATATATGTTTTAATTTTAAGAACTTTTCATGGTGGCAGATATAACTTGTCACCCGCAGAGTTCCATGTCCTGTCCGTATAGTGACATCTCTCAATTTTTTTTCCTTTCCCTTGTTTTACAATCTCATTAGACTGCAACGCTCATGGGTTAATTCCCCATTTCTGGGGTTAATTAACAGGAAAACCCACGCTTATTTCCTGACATTTCCGGCCTGGCTTCCGAAAAATAAAGTCTGGGTAGACAGACAAATCCTGACAAATCTGTTTATGTTTAGCGTTGTTCATTGCACATTATTGCAGCTGCTCTGTCTGTGCACTGTGTCTTGTTGAAAACACAGTCATTCTCCTCTGTCTGTTATCACAAGATACGTTCGACAGACAGAGATTAACATAGCAATTTGTGAGATAGATACGTCGCTTCATATTCCACAGTTGCTATATTGTTTTTGGTAATATTTTAATCCTTAATTACCTCTTTACTTATTCGTTGATTAAGTAGGTTATAAAGATTGTACGTAGGGGAAATGTGAACATAAACGGTCACACGTGTCTTTGGAAGCACAGCTGAAAGCTATCAATGGTTCCGATCTAACATCTACAACAGGCATGACTTATATAGAGGACTCCTATACTTATTCTACAAGTTCCTTATCGCATCAGTATCAAGAAATGCTTGGTGTTGTTCTATACTCAGTTCGCTGTCATGGATATTGAAATGTAAAAATAACGCTTGTGAATGTCTAGTAATTTATTGCTGCTGTTCAGCTTGTAATGTTAATTATTATGTTGTATTCATGCGCATTTACTATACGGTCTACTGATAACTTTAGTTATAACTATTCAAAAATTACAAAATAAAAGAAAGAGAAAAGAACAGAAAAGAAAGAAAAAGGAAATCTTTCCAGGTGAATTCTGAGGGATTGTCGTCCTTTCTCAACATCAAATTTCTCTCTTATTTTGTTTTCAGTCTTAAGATAAATTTTTACCAAAAAAAAAAAACATCGGAATAACTGGTGCAATACCTGTCTCAATATTTCTCCTAGGACATAGAAAGACGACGATAATTGGGGAAAAAATAAAAGATTAGATTGCACAAATTTGACGTGCTCTGTAAACACAAGCCCACATCCTCCCAAGTCTATTCCCGTCTCCACGATAACTCTGTCAAGTGAGATTAGCTAAAGTAAATATCGTTAATGAAACAGGACAACAAATATGATTTTAATTAGGATTATAAAGGATAGTTTGATTTAACATTTCTCATTTTCGTTTGTAATTATTTTATGAGTTTACATGAAATATAAATCAAGCCAGTGTGCAGACCTATGCATGATTACAATTAACGTACAGATTAAATTTCTCCCATTTTATTCGTCTAACGATTGCTGTCAGCCGAAAAAAAAAAAAAAGAAATCTTAGATTTATCATACAAAACAAGATCTTTTAGGAACAGCTGATTATCAAACTTTTATTTCCAGTGAATCGACCAAGACTTTCAAAGACCAGAAATCGCTGACTTTAGGTTGCACATAATTTTCACGGGTTTTCATTTGCTAATGTTATTCAGACTAATATTCGAATTCTCGATATTCGTCTCTATTTTATCTCGTTTTCAGTAAAGTCTTTCCAATCTATATATCTAGTCTCATTAGGTGAAAGCATCTCTTGTTCTGTGTACTTCCTAAGATTCGACAACTTTCACTCCAAGAAAAAAGACAGACCAGATGTTCACTTTGCAGATGAAAGAATTCATTCATAAATTATCAGTTCGACTTTTCATCTCCAGAGATTTGACAGACTTTCACTCCAGTCGCTAGCCAGACTCTCACTTGAAGACAGCGACAGAGTTTCAGGACACAATATACAATATTTTCAACTCCCAGACTTACCGAAGACGGTGAGCTGATCAGACTTGCTGGTTCTGCGCTGGGCGATGTTGGAGGCACCACACGTATAGTTGCCACTGTCGCTCTTCCTGGCTTGATTGATGATGAGGTGGCCCTCGCTGGTGATGATGAAGTTTACGTCTACGTCCACATTGATCTCTACGCCATCTTTGAGCCAGAACACCTGGAAAGAAAAACAAAGACAACGTAAAAATCGCATGCATAGTAAGAATAAGGCGTGTGATTTTCAAATATGCAAAGGTTATTTTGTTATGAATAGTTCATATTCGAATGAGCACAGATCTGGAAAATCCCCGGCTCAGTGTTTGTACAGCCTGCTAAAAAGTACATCATTCATTTAAGTGTGTTACGCTTCACCACGAAATCCCACAACATAAGTCGAACGCAAAATTTCAGAAAAGCCCGACGCTGGAAGTACGTCAGTGGTTTTCCTACGTCATTCAATAATTCAAACTATGCACTACTACTATCATTTGGAGGGCATCGATGTTCAGTCGACTCATGGTGAAGAGTTTTAGTCATACATTTCCTACCGACCGTAACAGGGTCAAACCGAAAAGTGAGGCAAACGTGTGAACAACTTTCGAGTGTTTGTACCCTCTGCTCAAAATAGACGCATGGATTTCCAGCCTTTCGCTTGGTCAGAACAAATGTTTTCCAAGCAGGCTGTGATTAGAGGTAAAACTTTCCCAGTCTGACAAGTCACTTGCGCTACCGACCGCAGCAAAAAGACAAAAGAAAGACAGCACAAAACTCGGCAGATGGCGACACCACAGTCTTGGGAGACGGAAAGATGCCAGCAAACAAAAGAGAGAGTTGATGGGTTACCATCACTTAATATAAATGTTTGGAATTATTTCACTACATAGACTGTTTTACCCTGACATAATACAAACCAAGAGTAACAAACAACATCGTCAACAAGCTGAAATAAATGATCAAAATACAGTGAGTGCCAAATTTTCGAACCTGTTCAGTTCTTCATCAGGGCGGCTGTTTGTATCACAACACAGCGAGACAGCAGAAAGACAGAGAAAAAGCACGCAGGAAGCTGAGTAAAAGTCAACATTATTGTAAGATTAATTAACGAAAGGGTGACGAAAAGCGTGCGTGCCACAGCACAAAACAAAGAAGAGTTTGGGTTGGAAAAGAGAAAAGAATGTTGGTTGAGAGGCGGGGTTGAATAACATTATTCCACAAATTACGAAGTAGAAATGTTTAGTTTTCTGTTCTCTGGTGTGTTCGTTCTTTCAGTGTGAGCGTGTATTTGTGAAAAAGCGTGAAGTTTTTTCGTTTTTGGTTTTCACCTGAGAGCTGTCAGAGAGAAAAGTAACTGATCTGTGAATGTGAAAATGTGTTTGTGTGTTTGAGGGCATGTATCTGTGTGTAGTTTGGATTGGCTAATTGGCTAGGGAAGGACTACAGAGTCTAGGGAAAAGCTTAAGAGGTGTGAGTAATGAAAGGCACCGCGGTGATAGGAATGGAAGGCATGGCTGACTACAATAAAAAGGTTGAGAAGTTAGAACAAACAGAAGAAATAAAAGTGGTCAGAGTGTGCACTGATAATGGAGAGGAGAAGGTAGTTAGCGATAGATTACAGGCCGATAAAGGCCAGACAGCCAAAGAATAGACATACACACGAATGGATGTGCAAATAGACAGATAGCCAAACACACAGACAGATAGTTGTACACACAGAGAGACAGACAGATTGACGGTTAAAAGTCAGTAGGCAGATAGGCAGGCAGGCATGTAAGTGACTACACAGATACATATATACATACAGACAGACGGACGGACTGCCCCACTCACAGACTGCCGGGAGAGAAGAAAAGACAGGAAATATTGATCACATAAAGGAACAAACTTCACAATCAGATGTGTTAACAATCTCTTCTATTTATCTTTTAATCTCACTCGCTGTATGGGAATCCCGAAAGAAGAAAATCGAACGTAAGGAAACCAGTCAACTCTGGATAACTAGCTTGCCTGCCATTCACAAACCGGTGTCATATTTTCAGCGCTGTCGGCCTTCGCTACTCGATCCCTGTGTTGCTATTCGCTGCTCATGTTTGCACATAATAAACAGATAGATGTCAAAAAACCTCCCCGAGCCCCAGGTTGTGTGCAAGGACATAACAAAGCTCTGCGTGTTGGACCCCTTTGTCTTTCTATCGATATCAAATCATTTGACAAGAGTAAGACATGCGGTGCCCGGGGCACTGTGAACAAACTCCAGCCTGACTCCGAGCGTGTCAAGCCACAAAAACTCGGAGACACTTTCTTTGAGTTCTTTGCAGGCATTTGTAGAACAAACTATTTTATTTGTGCTCTCATACAGGGGCGGCCTTGTCCTGAGAACAAAACACAACATTCTGGCAAATGAGCAGAGCAAATTTCTAATTGTAATTATAATATTTCCCATTGTTGTTTATCTGTGACGAGCGGGCTTCGGTATGTGGATTTGCTCCGTCGTTACTCCTACAATGTCTGGTCATTCAAGTACATGTGCCACAAGGTACAAATTGACAATACAATGTTCAGAGTTACCTTATGTGTTTGTTTGTTTGTGTTGGTGTTTAAGGGCACATCAGCACGAAAACGGCTATATTATTGTGCCTAACACGGTTCAGAGTTACCTGATTCTAAGGTTTGGCTCACGCTTTAAAAATTTCAACTGACATTTCATTTTATAAATGCTACTGCCGGCCAGTTTTGTCTTGAATCCGTACTATTTGAAGTGTAGACAGTTAAACCCTGCCAACATAATGCAACTTTCAGCGCCTATATCTCTGCATTATCGTATTAGATTGTTTGTTTTTTGTTGTTGTTGTTGTTTTTTTTGCATCGGAATGCATACTTAATACCAAATGATAGCATCACATCTAGACCTTTACCCGAAATATAAAGCTTGTGAACGCGACTTGTTACTTCTGATAAAATCAACTTACTGACCTTTCGCATGGATTCCGGAACAAAAATGCCCTTATCGCACTTGTTGTACATATTATAGTAGTAAGAGGTCAGCACACAGAAATAAATTAGCATCTGAATCTGCATGCCTTTCACATGATGTCCATGAGTAATACGTTTCCACGATAATTAGATCATTATTCTATACAACCTATGATGTCCCCATACAAGTGGCTCCTCGGCGCGTTAGAACTCGCCTTAACGATTCCATGACATATTTACTTCATATCAATGTACAATTTAGAATGAAATCAGCTATAAAGATTTCACAAATATTGTTCGCGATCAAGAATCTGTCATCTTTTCTTCATGTAAAATGTCCAAGATTTCTGTACCTTTCAGTGTACTGAACCCTATCTTGTATGATTCATAGATGCTACACAGAACGGGACAGGGTTAGATGAGAACACAGTCATGTCCAACCACTCGCAGTTTTCCTGTACGTGCCTCAAGGTCCGCCCCTGTCCGTCCCACGCTGTGAAAATAATCTCATTTCTATTCCGTGGTTAGCTGGCTATGTTATTGCTGAGCAAACAGCCGGCACAATGGGAGAATATCATGTAAGCATTTAATGACGAGAGGAACGTTTTTCCAAGCTGTATTTGCAGACCACGGCTCTGCTCAAGTCCCAATAACGATTAGTTTTATGCCAGCTGCTCGATTAATTAAGGGAAGGGGAAAGGTGGGAGAGAATAAGAAAAGAAGACAGTGGGAGGGGGGGGGGGGCGGAGTCCGGTGTTTGTCCATTCACACCTAGGACTGTTTGCTTCTCTCTCATTATTTTTTGTACTTCTTTTCTACACCTGGGAAACATGGAGTTCACCGGGTTTCCGGCAATAACGCTGATGCACTCCATTGTATAAAGTCAAATTGGTCAGAATCTGACCAATATAGTATTCCAAAGTTTTCTGATAGTATTCCAAAGTTTTCTAGAGTATTCTTAAGTTTTCTAATTCTTAGATGTATAACAACGATGGCAAATGCTAGATCTATTTTATTTCTGCCTCAGAATGATTCGATATTGCTCTACAAGCTTCCAGGGTATGTTCTCTTTGCCCCTGTGAACCTCCTATAGGTGGTCATCTCGTAAAAGCTTCAACAAGATCATAGAGGCTCAGGAACTGTGTTTCTATCGCAAGAAACAAAAGCATCGTGTACTTGTTCACTAAGATATTGCCTGGCATACATATTATTGGTTAGTAGGCCACTGTTCTACTTTCAAATGGGAGTAGGGCTATATATCACTTCACCGCTTTCATCAATTGAAAATGATCCATATACTGGTATCATCGTACAGTAAAAACTTTAGTTGTCAGACTTCTGTCTTCTTCCAACCAGCAGGACAGCTACATTTCATCATCTCTACCCAGCTCCTCCTCATCTATCCCTCTGTTCACCCACATCTTACTCACTCACTCATTCACTCACACACCCAATCCCGTGAACATCCCTCAAGGGAGTCGTAACTGTCGACTCTCCTCTTTGCCTAATGAAAGAAAGAAAGAAAGAAAGAAAGAAAAAAGAAAAAACTAACAGTAAAAATAGCACTAAAACCTATCGTCACTGACACGTTTTAACCCAGCTCTCCCTCCTGTTGGTAACCACAGGCACACCAAAGCTTTCAGATAGATTGGCTGGGGTTATCGTGCAACTAGGCTAACTGACCAGATAGGCAAACATATGAATGGATAAGGTACTTCGCACAAAGACAGTTATGGTCAAACAGCGCTGATAAATTGCCATTCTTGAATTCTGAACTAATGCTCACTTGGTTTGTTATTTGTTCATTGTTTGACTGTCATACGCTGAATTATGAGGCCATCGACAGAAATTTTAATGATACCTTATTTAAAAATATTTCTCTGGTAAAACAAATCTCCCCTGAGATCCATTTCGGGAATCTAACACAATGGCATAATATATTATATCGCAGATTCAGTACAATGCTGGCAGAAATACAGATAACTCGGCACAAAAAAGAAATAAATTTTAAAAAACAAACAAAACCCCCACGATCTCTGTTATCTCTGTCATCATACTTTGTGATGGGACATCTCATCAAGGCTAAAGAGAGTCAGAAAATTAATATTCAGTGGGCGAACGAAATAGCTGTAGGAGGCCTAAAATGTCCTGTCTACCTACTATTTAAGAATATAAGTTGTATGTACCCTATTGTCAAGGCTAACGGCAACATGTATGTAATTACTGTTGTGTTTTTTTTTTTTTTTTTTCAGATGCACCCTCTCTCTCTCACACTGATATCTGACATTCAGACAAAGGCAGTGGCCATTAATAGCTCAAGTCCTTCAAACAACAACAAAAACAACGACGATAACACGGAGAGAACAGTTTTCCCATCAGTACTTTCCTGATACTTATCTCCGTTTTTCTCTCTAGTTCGGTTCTTGGACCGTCTCCTGTTGAATGATTTATACACCACGAGAGTGAGGGAACAAGGGGGAGAAAGAGGGAAACGAGAAGGGCCAGCGTCTCCTATGATGGGCGCGGACTGTGTTTTCCTGAGCTCTATAAATTCAAGCCCAAATTGAAACTCCCAGGAGAGCCGGCGGAGAGATAAGCTTCCAATTTCCCACCTCCAGAGGATGTGTGCAGCGGGTATGGCCGTAGATTAAAGGCGCCGTGCATGAATGGCAGCCGAGGATGGGAAGAGAGAGAGACAGAGTGAGAGGGGAAAAAAAAAAAAGACCACGGTAACGTTCTTTGACAAAATAAAGTGCTCTGAAAAACAATAAAGTTGCCATCTAGTTTGCTAAATTCTTTCGAACACTCAATGAATAGAATTTAGTTTTGAGAAAAAAAATGTTTTTTGGCTCATCAGCACTCTCAATGTTATGTTTGGTGTCAATGGCATTAAGGAGTTGAAGAATAATATAACATAACAAAATAATATAGCAATAGTTACCAAAGAACATAATTTCATTGTATTGTAATAACAAGGCAATCGACAGTTGTCAACTCCATACAAGCTGTCGAGTTTCGGTTATTGGTATAACGTGCCGCATGTTCACAAAAGAATTAAGTCAAGCAGTGAGTTGTCTGCTTTACTGAGGAAAGTCCTATTCCATTTTGTGATAAGACTGAGGTTTTGTCAAAGGACATAAAGGGATACTGGTGTAGTGCCGGAACGGCTTAGTACAGTAGGTAGTGTGGAAGTGGCTCCTGGCATTCCATCCACTCCACACGCTGTTAAAATTATTTATGAAGCGGGGAGAAAGAGAAAATAGGACCCTGGGGAGGCGGGCGGGAAGATGGTAAAAAGACCAGGTGTGAGAGATGGATGCCATGATCAGTTGACAGAAAGCTGTGGGCATTTGGGTAGTTAGACCGATTGACGGACACCTACCGATAGATAGAGAAAATAAGACGTGTACGAAAGAATGCAAAGGTATGGGAAGACAGTTCATACAACAACAACAGCAACAACAACAACGACGACGACGACGACGACAACGACGACGACAACAACAACAACAACAACAACAGAATTAGAAACAAGGAAGGACAAAAAGACACCGAGCGTCGACAGAGCTGTTGTCCCAGCAAGAAACGACAGTACCTAATGGGCGTATCTGCTATAACACTTAAAAACACCAATTTTGGCAGCATTTTGTTTGATTTTGCCGAGATAGCCACCTGCAGGAGGCTGAAAGGCGTAAAAAGAAAGTAACGTATTTTATGTATGTCTTTCCTAGCAAAACAACAAGTACGTCTATCACCAGTACATACCGCTCTACAAACAGAAGAGTAAACGAAATGAGGAGTCATATTAATTGTCCTAGCTTAGACATACGCACAAATGCATTATAAAAGACATGGCAGACGATGCAGACATTCAGATGCAATTTATACGATGCAGAATAGACAGGCATGATCAGCTGACAAACAAATATACAGATAAGAACTTAGACATGTTAAAAGGAGCTGAACGGGGACAAACGGACTGGCAGACGGAACGATCCTACAAAGTCGCGCAGGCTCATAGTGACAAACAGTACCAGCTGATGCTTAAGTAACACGCCCTTTGATTGTACGCGTGTCAAGGGCTCCATATTACCAAAGAGCAGCTCTTTATACTAATGTGGTTCTTTTATATTCCCATTCTAGTCTATCCTGTCATTTCTTGAACACGAAACATATGATTATAAAAACAATGAAATTCCGTAGTTTCAAATGAATCTCTTTTTTTTTATGATACTTATCAGGATTAAACCTGAAAGTACCAACAGAAACTGCCGGCGCCACGTTTTTCTATTGTGACAGTTATACAGAATGATGTTTTTGGAGTAATTGTTTTTACCCTGAGGTGATATCGCCAGAGTAGCATGTTTCTGTGCAGCGTACAGTAGGGGAAACTCTGACCAGCAGCTCGGCCTTTGACACTCTAGGGGTTAAAAGACAGGCCAGTTAAATGGACGCGCCAAGCATAAACTCTTCCATCTGTTTCCGCTTACTTAATGCGATTTCTTATCGTGTGATATTAGATGGCGTTCCACACAAGATTAACGTCACATTGTTCTGGGTCACATGTAGATTTCTCTCCACGAAAAATTGGTCTGCCACCCTGACAGTTTCCATCATTTTGTCCGCCAAATCTTTATTAAAATCTAGACGCCCATATCTATCACTTCCATTTCTCCCATGAGATCTTTCCCCAGACAATTTTGGCAACAACGTTCGCACACAGACACAAATGCACATTTAGCACAAGCCAGGACAGAGATGAAGAATCAACAGTATTGTTACAAAGAGGGAACAAAAACATTATTTAACAAAGAAGCAACTGGAGAAACAAAATTCTTGGAAAGAGGCAACAGCACAGTTAGCAAGAGGTAAATTCACAGGCACAGTGGGGCAAACAATTCACTTACAAACACAAACAGTTATTATACAGATCACAGCACATTTATAACGAATTTCGAATTAATATATTCAAAGGAAGACAAATAAGAACTTGCAAACAGGCAACATGTCGTCAGAGCAGTTTGCAATTTCACTGGGAACAATATTATGCAAGAAAACGCAGTTCACAGCTTAGCAAACAAAGGAATGCCAGCACAAAACTAAAGATCTTGTTCAAAGGTGAATTGGGAATTGGGTGAAAATATCGGACACGAGTCCACAAAGTTATTGACCTTATTTGCCGGTCTTTTCTCGGCGTTCATCATAATGGACAAAGCGGATTACGTTGCTGAAGCTAGTTTTTGTTGTTTCTCTTATTTTGCAAGCCTTCCACGATTTGTATTCCCTAGAGAATGGTACAAGAAACCGAATATAAATGCTAGTGTGTCGAAAACAGTGTAACACTGACAAATTCTTTTCATTTGCCTAAGAGGAAGTAAAAACGATTTGAAAGGAGAGAATACCCTGTTGGTCCACTGCACCTGTTGGGAGTTTCCAGTGGGAAATGGTTTATCTTATTCGTTATTTATTTTTGTCTCTTTCCCAACAAGGGTGGGAGAGCTTCAGAGAAGGTGTGCTTTGATGTTGCCTAATTAAGAGAAACAAAACCTGTATGGTGCACCAGAGAATGGCAAAAACGGTTTACCGTCAGCCAGGCACCAGCTTTTCCACGGAGAGAGGGGGAAAAAAAAAAACGATGAAAAGGACAGTTATATGGAAGATCATGCTTAACCCTCCACAACTGAAAAAGATACATAATTATATAGATATGTTTCAAAACGCTAAAAGGCATGAAGATCAGGAAATAATAACACCCTATATTGAACATTAATCTTGCACTATTTACAGCCGATATCATTGCAGGTTGTAAAATTCAAAACTGTTTGAAGCAATATTGATATGGCACTGATTTATTTTAAAAGCCAAGGTGCATTCTAATGGGTTTAAGTTTTTACTTTCCACTGAATAAACTGCATCTTTAAATCTTATAAGCAAAGTCACATAAAACATAGGGTGATGTTACAGTAAAATATGGGTGCAGGTAATGACAAATTAATGAGATCCGTGAGGATGTCTCTCAGTTGTATGCATAAACTTTTCAAGTCTGATTCCTACTATTTTCAATGCCCAGGATGGAAACGGCCAAGAGAATACTGATTCTGATTTTACAACGGTATTTGAGTTTAGTAAATCAAGAAGTCTTCATGATTTGCATCTAAAATGTTCTTATCTAGAAAAGAGTATTTGGAGCAGTTTGCTTCTTGAATAGACGAAAATAGATTACATTACTATATCACGACTGGAGAGCCAAGATATTCAGCAAACCCATCCCACTTTTTTTCACTTAAGGCTAGCTTTGAAACACCATGCTTATGACCGTTAAGTCAACATGCAACAGATCTAGTGACTTAGTATAGCTTTTATACAATTGTCTGAAAGCATTCACGAATTTTGAGCAGCGCACTCCGTAAAACGCACTCAGACGACGCGCTTAGGACAAATCCTTGAAAAACAGCAACAGAGACCCGCCTATAATTTCCTGGCTTTATTGCTCTGGAAGACAGCACGCAGAATTCGTCGACACGGCTGTAAATTTCAGGATTCTGGAAAACGAGGGGGCTCTCCTGAGAACTTAAGGTGTACACGTCTTTTTGATAAATCTGCCACGTCATAGATTTCGGAAGACGGAGCAGTGAAAGAAGTTGGAAAACGGAAAGAAAAAATGCACAGATGTCAGCTTGACTGATGTCAACGTTGAAATTGGTTCTGAAAATGGGAGGAAATGGAGAATTTGATAAACTGTATCAGATGATAAGGAATCCCTGGAATCTTTTGGGGACTTGATGTACAATCCGCAAGAGTTGGCTGATTCATCTCTTTCTCTCTTTTTATCTCTCTATCCGTCTCTTCATTCGCTATGCATCATTCAACTCTGTCCATACTCTATCCATCTCTATATCCATCTATTATTATTAATCCATCTGTCCAAATATCTGTCCACCCTAACCTGTTTATCCATCCATCGATCCATCATCCATCCATCCAACCATCCATCTCCTAATCGATCGTCATACTTTTCAATGAAATAAATATGAGCAAATAACTCTCTCTCTCTCTCTCTTTCTCTCTCTCTGTGCTCTGTCTCTCTCTCTCTTTAATCTTTTCTAAATGCAGATTTAGATAGCAAGGAGTGGGCGAGTCTCAGGTTTGACATGCTCTGACAGCCGGTCGGAGTCAGGGTCATCCATTAAAGATAACTGTAATCTCAACCTCGGGTTTTGACTCACTTTCAAGTAATGCATGAGAGAGATAAATAGGGCACATAAAACTGTGAACTTGCTCCACATTTCAAAAAACGTCAGCTATGAAAATGGAAACGCTGCCAAAGTTCTTGCTCGAATTTTTGCTTTCACACGCTCAAAGATCAAGAGATCAGTCCCATAAAATACCGGGTACACAGTGACGGAAAGAGATCTGGAGATGTATCGTTGGTTCATCAATTATATGGAAAGTAATGAAAAGATGCTGATGGTAAATGTGTCTGGCTGTGAGTGTGACAGTGTTTCTTTTTCGCTCTATATTCATCTTTCAGAGCCAATTCATGTTTCAGAGCCGTTTTCTCTTCTGTTCCGTTCCTCGCAGTCTTTTTCTTGTTTTCTCTGCTCCTTTGCCTAATCTGCCCCCCCCCAAAAAAAAAATAAGTGAGAGACAGAAAGATAGAAAGACAGACAGAGATATAAACGAACAGGTGGATGGACGAATTGAAGGACAGACAAACAGGGGCAGACAGATATACTAACGGAGACAGCTGATACAGACAGACAAAAGGACGGACGAAAGGACGACAGACGAACGGGCGAATGGACACACGGGCAAACAGAGAGACAGACTTTCAGGCAGGCAGACAGACAGACAGAAACATAGAATGAGAGAGAGAGAGAGAGAGAGATAAATAAACAAATATACACTGAAAAATTTTCTGCCATCAATTCTTGCCTGTCCAAAACCAAATATTCCATGATAATAACAATACCCTGGCATTTTGATCGCTTACAGGGAAGCCCAGCTTTCTTTGTGCACAGTTCTCTACAAAAACCATAAAACTGTCACTCACGGAGCACGGAGGGCCAACTTTAACCCCTGCTTTTAAAATTTGTTTCTTTTCTCAGTTTGTTTTTTCTCAGTCTCTCTTATATTTGTCGAGGGAGTGGGTGGGGAAACTGTTTGCCAGCATACGTCTCTGGGTGTAATTATTGTTCTAACCTTTGGAGCTGGGATCTGGCCTCCAAAACTGACAAATGATATGCCAAGTTTCCAAGACATTCAGGATCCGACAAGCTTTTTGTTCGGGCGCTGTCACTGAAATCCATTTGGCCGCGCCCCACGGCATGCTTTTATTGCAACTCATTGCCAGTGGAGAAGAAGAAAAAACAAAAACAAAACAAAACAAAAAATGAAATGCTTGGACAGAAATCGCCATGGAATCCACTACCCCCCCCCCCCTCCCCCCCTCCTTCCATTATTTATTTTTAAAAAGAAAACTGTAATGGAATCTACTGAAATGTCTAGAAATTCTCATCTGTTAATAAAGCCATAATCAAACTCAATTAAATCGTTTAGTGTACCTGATATGATGAAATTGTTTTACTACACAAGGCTGTGCAATGCTCTCATAACATTCTTCTTTTTTCCTACCCGAGACCATCCATAATAGTTCTGGGCGCGTTCACCCATGCCGTCCATAATGAACCACTTTTTCAGCCAGTTAGGTTAATTTCGTTTGCCAAGCACAAGAGGTTGAGACATTGTTATGAAGGAAAGTATGATTCTAGCTCCACTTGCCTGAAGCAAGTAAAAAAAAAATACAGCGTTCAGACAAAAACAGCTTCATCATACAGTACATTTTTCAGAATTTTCTGTATCCCGTGTCTCACGCAACATGAGAGAAAGGCTTTTTTTTTTTTTTTTAAATGATTGAGTTATACCCCTTGTGGTTGACAAAGGAAAGTTCTTTGGCTGACAGTCCACATAGGTCATTTTCAGCCATTATAACACACGAGAACAAAGATTCAGGCACAAAGAATTACAAAGACAACCATGTTAAGAACGCACAAAGGCGGTAGTGCATTTACTACGTGCTGATATACAGTATAGAAAAATACATGGTGTGCAGAAATAATCCGAAAGTTCTTGGATGTAAAGATTAAAGGCTGTCAGATCAGAGGGCAAGGCAACAGAACAACTACAAGAGACATGGATAATGAAATAATTAATTTCAGTACGCCGAACCTTGAAACTGAGCAAATCCGTCATCAACATGCAATGCCGAGGCAAGGCTAGGCCAAGCAGTTCAGAGACACTCCTGGAGTGGTGTGTTCCGCCAGTTTAAGACATTTGCTCATCCGGTACATGAGAGTAATTGCGTCTCACCCACGCTAGCACTTGAACTCTGACCCTGGCGTGAGTCGTTTCTTGTTCCTTGTGCGTAAACGATTTCAATATTTCCTGTGTAACTGCTCAACTTGTTCACTTTCTCCTATATGAGTATTTGGGAATGGCGGAAGAAAGAGGAGGAATTAAAGCAAAATTATCAGACCCGACTGTGAAACTTGTGCACTCCACAGTTGCCTGCCCGATGCAAACCCATCCATCCACTTGCTCACGCGTCTAACTTGCTCCGTTTATAATCATGCAGATGACATACCAAAATCCCCAGCCTGAGATCTGTTGAACAAGATTGCGCAACACTTGAAAAAAGAAAGAGAGGGACCCCTCCCCCACCCCAGTCCCAATAAATCAAAGATACCCAACATGGTTTATAAGACGGTATGAGCACCACAGCCTCCGCCGGATGAGGCCGACAGGATGTTGTTCTTGATGTCCGCCCCTGAATCAAGTCTCCCATTACATTCCAACCTTCTGTTCTCACCCCTGTCATTTCCTTCTTACATTCACACTCTACCACCTTCAGATCGGGCCCCATTGACGGCGCAAAGACGGACGTACGGACGCGAAGTCCTTGTGTGACACATTAGAGCAGCCCTTTCCTTTCAGACTGTCACCCTACAGGAGGTGCGAACTTCACTCTGGCTAACCTCTGTCGTCGGCGGCTTTTCCAGGGGGTGTTAACGTCGCAGTAATGATCGTCCAAAATAATGCAGCTGAGGTCTTGCCGAGAACCCGGGACGCAGGGTCCTAACATTAACATTGTGTTTCCAACCGCGAGACATAACGTACTAAGACTTGTACTGTAAAACATCAAAGAGAATCTGTTTGTTTTCCATGGGTTGAACAAGTGCAATGCAATAACCCCAAACGCGTTGTAAAATGGCATATGGACAAAAAATACCACCAAATAGCAACTTGAAACAGCAAAATTGATTACTGGGCTCATTACATATACCATTATATGCACCATTAAGTGTTCTAGGCTTTGTTCTTCAATAATAAACCATAATCCAAGCAAATGTTACAGCAATTATTGATTAACATATACATATCATCGATGTTCTATGGTGCGTTCATAATTATACACTTTTGCCCAACCGTTCTCATTCACTTTTTACTTTTCGTCTGGAAACTAACATGGTAAATGGCGTACTCTTAATTCAACTGTTTATTTTGGACATTTATCTACTTGTAATAGCATGTTTTTCGTATTATAAAACACAACATCTAGAAGGCTGAGACAGAAATCTGTCTCCTCCACAGCAAATGAATTATACATGTCATTTTGTTTGGTTTTGTTTTTAAACGTGGCCACGAGTCTTGAATAACAGTGACACTTTAGACAGCTGCAAAAAACAAATGGGCATCCCTAGTCTTGCCCAGAATATGATCCCCTGCTATCGCGACACGTAATATAAATCCTTTGCCTTCTTCCCTCCCTTCTCACGTTTCTCTTGCAGTAAGAGGGAAAGAAAAAAACAAAGAAGACAGAAAGAAAGAAAGAAAAAAGAAGAAAGAAGAGAGAGAAAACAGAAAGGGGGAAAGAGTGAAAGACAAGAAAGAAGAAGAAGGTTTCAGTGCACAACAAAACATATCTCATAGATATCTCACTTAAAATGACAAGGTTTATGATCAACTCAGTTTTCAAATGCTTGTGGTCCCTCCTTTTGCATTGAACCTGTTAAATGATAGGCAAACTCATCAGACTCTCAGTTCCCCCTCACTTCCCCCGCCCCAACACCCAGGTCCACTATGCACACGATTGTGTGTGTGTGTGTGTGTGTGTGTGTGTGGTTTGTATTTTTTTTTTTTTTCAGAAATTAATTGTAATAGCCTTTTGGACAAAATGGTTTTCAAACGAAACAAATATTCCTAGCAAAACTCTCTCTCTCTCTCTCTGTCTCTCTCTCTCTCTCTCTCTATCTCTCTCTCTCTATCTCTCTCTCAGAGCATGCGTATGTGTAATCTCTCTCCTCTCTCT
>JBCAUA010536842.1:0-16707 GCA_038406235.1 Peronia verruculata | reverse complement strand
GTGTGTGTGTGTGTGTGTGTGTGTGTGTGTGTGTGTGTGTGTGTGTGTGTGTGTGTGTGTGTGTGTGTGAAATACGTATGAGAGTGAGAGAGAGAGAGAGAGAGCGAGCGGGAGAGAAAGGGAGAAAGGCAAAGAGAGAGAAAGAGAGAGAGAGAGAGACTAGAAAGAGAACGAGAGAGAGGGGGGAGAGGCAGATTTACAAAGACAGAGAGAGAGAGAGAGAAAGCACATTATAGCATAGTCTTTGTTTTACACTTGTTTTGTAGTGTGTGAGTCTGTCCGTCCAAATATCATTTATTATAGTATTTCCGATGTTATCCACTCAATGCCTTCCACGGTCTGGAATGAATGAACTCATGAACATTGCTACTTCTGGGCACTAGAAATGGCTTTATACACAAACAACCTCTTGTCAAGGACATTTCAGAGACTACGGAATAAATTCTTATCGTCTCATTGCAAATGATCTTCTTTTCCTTTTCTCTCCCCCCCCCCCCTCCCAACCAGGTTATCCAAATACAATAGGTATAAGATAACTGTAGAGAAGAACAAAAATCGCTTTGCTTTCTGTTATTCGAAACACACACGATCCTTTCTTTGTTTCTTTCCAGCTTTTTCAGCACATGTAAAAGGACTCAGGGGGGAGGGGGGGGGGGAGCCAAGCTGCGGATGAATTCATGGATGAAATACGGTAGGATTTTAAATGGAGAATTATCTTCAAGACAGGCAAGCCACTAACGAAACCCATGAGGCCTTTAAGAAAACAACAGACGTCTAAACGGCCGGGGCTAAATCAGTTTTTCAACAAATATTTTACAGATGAATACTTTCTACATAAACAATGTTTGAGAAATGAGGACACCCAAAGCTTTTGTTCCGCGGAACAGAACATGTCGGGGAAAGATTTTGTCTTTTCAACAACTTCTCGCTTAGGTACGGTTAAGAATGTCGTTTTATAGTCGGCAAAATAGTTGAGAAGAAAAAAGGGGGCGGCGCCAAGTCAACGAAGGCTAAGTCATTAGTCATAACAACAATAAGTGTTTTACGCGAAAACCTATTTTTCTGTTGTTTGCTCTCTTCGCCCTTAAGGTTAAGGAGGGTTAAGTTGCATGCATGCGTGCATGGTAAAAATGATCTTACTGTTCTCTTGTTCTAGGCTGGCGTTTGTCATTTTGTCACTCACGCTGACACAAGTGGCTTGGGAGCACTTCATAACCTCCTTTCACAAGGCCCTGCTCCAGGGCGGTGGTCACGCTTTTCTTGTAATTCGGTACTTTATCTGAGGAGCTTAGCACTGCTATCAAGAATGTACGTCAGTACTAATAAAACAAAACGAACGCGTAATCAGTTGGTAAGTGAAGAGCTGAGTGAGAAATGAAAGGACAAATGAAGAGGGAGGAAGATGGATGGATGGATGGATGGATGGATGGATGGATGGATGGACGGACGGATGGATGGATGGATGGATGGATGGATGGATGGATGGATGGAAAGATGAATGGAAATAAATCCCAATCCATTTACACTAACAAGAAATGCACGAGCCAGGCATTTCATCGTGAGTGTACTTAAGGCCCCCACACATGTTCATGCTGCGCCGAGTGTTCGGCCGACAGTAAACCCTAATTTATATCGTCTCCTTGTCTAAGTGTCTGTTGACAGATCGTATTCACATCAGCACAGACCGACCTGTTGTTAGACTGCGAACATCAACGGGCCGGAGGTGCTACAAGAGCTACCAATGGGAGAGGTGCTTGTTGTCTCTGTCAGCACCAGAGTACATCAAAGCTGAAACTTTGCTTTGTGACTGCATCTGGCAGTTGGGAATCCACCTGTAGTGTTCGGAGTCACCGCTATAAAATAAGCCAAGCCAGATCTTGTGCACTTTGACAAAACTCCTGTTTCATCAAAGCACCATCAGCTACTTCCTTGAATATTCAATGTCAAAATATCCATTTTAATTCCTGTCCACATCTCTTCAAATATGACTGTCCCCAAGATAACAAGATAACATTTCATCATCTCAAAAAACTACACTACTTCTTCTACATCTATGTGTTTAACAGGTCACAGATTTAAAGTACATCCTGATTTCTTCGAAAGAGCGCTTTTAGGGAAGAGCGTTTTTTTTTTTTTCAAAGTATTTAAGACCAGACTTTGTGTCTGTGTATGTGCGCGCTTGTGCATGTGTTAAACACAACGTTTCCAGGGCAAACAGCAATGATGGCACAGTCTGGTATTTCCAGGGCATACCTTGGAGATATAGCAAATCTTCTCTACATGGTGCAAAAACAACGGTACAGGTGATGCTTATGACCTGTCATCTTAGTCAATTGCAGAAGTCATAGAAAGACGAAGAGGGCGTTTCTGTTGTATTCTCTTCGTTTTCTTTCCATTCACTGATTGTCAGTGATGGCAGGCTAGGAATATCTCGCGTGAAACAAATCGCTCTTACCTGAAAGTATTCTTGTCCTAGTTCCTGGGTTATCTTAAGAGTGAATGAGTAATATTTTTTCCTATGAATGTGAGTGAGTACATGTCGAGCGCTTGTGCTGCATCCAAATGAACCTGTCTATTTTTGTTGCTTATGTGATGGTTAGGTAGATCAGAGCATTTGGTTACTGCAATCAGGCGTTTGTGGCATTTCTTGGAAATGCTATGTGCTCAAGAGGTATGAAAAGAAGTAAAAAAGGGAAAAGATAGACAGACAGACTGACAGACAAACAGACAGACAGACTAACAGAAAACAGTCTGACAAACAGACAAATAAAATGGTCAACCTGTTTTACAGTTCACAATCTTGTGTGTGGATGTATGTGAGTGTGTTTCTAACTGATAATCAAAACAGCACGTTAAAGGCGCAGAGAAAATTTAAGCACTTCAATTCCAGGCAAAAACATGACACTCAGACAAAGAAACAAGTTATAGACTGTTCCTGCCTTGCCACAACTTCACTGCCAGCCACAAAACAACGACAACAAAAACACATGCAACAACATACACATAAAACGAAATGGTGACCGTTATTTACAGCTGACAGATTTTGGAGGTTGCCGATGAAGGGAAGAGGCGAGCACTGGAAAGAAGGTAGACTGTGTTAAGGGGACGAAGTCTGCCTACACTCTAAGATAAATAAACATTGGGAGGGAAAGTATAAAATAATAACTAAAAGAAAGCCTGCTGTGCATGATATTAATACGAAGCTCAGGTGCCGACAACAAAATCTTTTCCTGTACAGCACGGGAGGAGAGCATTAGGGAGAAGGGGGGGGGGGAGGATTAAAGGGCCGACATGCACGGCAACTCCATGAAATCCTGCAAGTACCAGACTAATTGCGACAGCCTAAAACGGATTTTGACAAAACACCATTTTCCCAACCCATTCAAAGACGATCTCTGGCTTGTCCTCATCCTCTTAAAACTGCATGTCGTTGGCTACATCCTGACCCGCTCCGATTCAGAGTGGCATAATCAATATTTGATAAGCGGTCAAAAATGGCTTCTCGAGACCAGAAGCTGAGAATTTAATTTATTTGGCGTTCATGTGAGAAAATTAGATTTGTGCCGAGTAATATCCACCCAAGACGAAACGGCCCCATCAATAGGATATAGAATCCAACTCTGTTTCATGACAACACTAACATTATTCTTCTAAAAGCTCCGGCCCAGGTGGCCTAAAGGAGAGATTGTGAAACAAAGTCTCCATTTCCTCGAAAGAGAAGATTTCGTGGAAACAGCCTTTAGTCAAAGTAAATTAGATTATTATCTGTCCTCTGCCGGCTGCTTACAGCTGCAGCTCACTGAGAGCCAAGAAATCTAATTTGATACCTTCCTGCTGATAACAGATCAGACTGCATAATTTTATTATTATCATGCCTGCCCATTTTCTCCGCCTTTTCAATCTCTTATTTCTCCCGACCTTTTCACACCGACAATTTTTCCACAGGTCCATTTCTTTGGATGGGAAGGTACGTGTCGAAAAACGCTGGGAGCCATGCACTGCAGGTTAACTTTTAACACATCTGCTCCCATTAGGTAATTTCCCGGAAACACAGTCATCCAGTATCACTGTAGACAGAACTGTCTTTTGTTCCCTTTCATTGCTAAACAGCAAATTTTAGATTGTGATTGTAGCAGTGCAAACAATATTTCGTTTCCCTGAATAAGTAACGACTACCTAGTATATATATAGTATAACACTGCATAGGATACAAGTTCCTAATCAATACAAAATACCGAAAGATTGTATAATACATGTATATATAATAATAATAATAATGGGCATTTATATAGCGTCTCACCCCCCAAGGGCTCGAAGCAAAATGTTTAACAGCCACACACACAATATATATATATAAATATATAATATGTATGCAGAATAGCTTTTCGGGGAGGGGGGGAATGGGGCAGAGACCATCGAAACACTTGAACCACAAATTCACAACTGTACATACAGAACAGAAAAGAAAAAGAAAAGAAAAAAAAAAAACAGAAGTAAAACAAAAGCAGTGCACAATACATTTAATCAGCACTATGCACACAAATCTGAGATTCAATGCGAACCACATTACATTTTGATAGTCAACGCCTTTGTTACAGAAAACACGCCATTGTGCATTATGAGTGATTTTAGTGGACGTTTTTGGATCATTGCTGAACAAGGAAGAAAATAACAAGAAAGAAATGTATACCTACTTAATATATTCGTACAGCGGTGAACAAGAATTATTAGAATAGAGGTTTTATATTTTACTGGTCACACAAATAGCAAAATTCCTATCGCACAGACATCTGTCGGATTAAAATCTGATTTATAACATTTTTATAGATGAACGTGCACATGCAAAGTTTCACTTCTTAAACTTCATTTGATACGATCGGCTTATTTCATCAAAGTGTACTATTTCAAAGCAGACCCAAATCCAATCAGCACAAAAAAAAAGTTTGCAGTTAAGCTTAGGCATACTCAACTCTATGCTGGACACTACAATCACTTTCGTAATAAACGCTGCTCTGAATTCCAGAGACTTCATCACAAATAATGCTCACGTCAGACCAGGCTCTGAGTCTGTGGGTACCCGCGTATGTGTGTAAAACATAGTGGTTCCAGAAAAAAACAGCACTGATGGCACAGCTCGTACGGCAAAGTTTCTCTACCTAGTGAGAAAACAGCGGTGCAGGTGATGCTAGCGATCTAATGTCTTAATCTATTGTAGAAACCACAGAAAGAGGAATAGGGTGTTTCTGTTGTAATGGAGTCAGTTTGTAGCAAATTACCATACAGTTTCTGAAAGTTCAACATTTAAGCTGAGAAAAATCTGCAGTCGCCTGATCCAAGAATTTAAGTAAGTGTAGTGTATAACGAGATTTAAGAGAGGGGGGGGGGGGAGGTCCACTAATCCTGAAAGGGTTGAAAATTTTAAGAATGTCCTGATTTCCCTCTTAATACTTTGCTATGTATAAAACGTGACAGTTTGAGCCCTGAATATGGAATACAAGATATGTACTACAGAGTCTCGTCTTTTTGACAAGAAATTCAACAAAAGGATGATGAGCGATTCTTTGACCAAGCAGCCCCAATGACACAACAATTATTGTAAGGGAATGGCCTACAGACAGACAAGATATGCTATAGGTGGCACATACCGTCATCGAATAGTAAGCATCTGATATCAGCATACTGTGCACATTTAATCGGACAGGAGCACTTGGCATTGCAAAGAAAAGGTAATGCATTTACTGCTTCACCGAACGTATGTCCATTCTCTCTCTTTTCTTGCCAAATCAGTTTCTTATTGCCATTAGTAAAGAGAAAAAGCGGTAAGTACAGTCGATGCACTGAGGGCACAGATATAACTACAATTTTTTAAGCAATCGTTCGGTGACAACACCAAAGACAAGCTACCAGCTTTCTTCTGAAATCAAAATCTCTTCTTCAACCACAACTCGACGCTACTTTCCTAACAGCTTTCGTTTTCACCTGGTTAAAATAAACCACGGGGGCTCAATTTCTCGACAGTTTGCGGGTCCATAAGAGAAACTCTCAAGTCTTTCCACTCCACACTCAAACTCTCCCTATAATGAACAAATCCACCCTTATCTAATGAACCTCACTCTAGCCCATGGAAATGCTATCGCTAGCTGAGCTAATGGAGAATAAGAGCACCAAAGATACTCACTAAATACTAAGCAAATGATATCTGGTGCAGACTTAGGTAAGCCTTGCCGAAGGGAAAAATTGAGAGAAAGGGTTTGTTTCATGTACTGCACATTCTGTAGACAGTTTTTGGCTGCAAGCGAGCAGTCTGGTGCTCTAGGCAGCCTGAGTATAATTCGAAGACGTCTCAGGCGGACAGCTGACTGGCTGGCATCCCTGGCCGTGGACCTTCGAAGGCAGTGGGGTAAAAATAGATGTACGCTAGCATCACCAGGCGATAAAGGGAACTGGGCGAAGGCTCGATTTGTTTATTCCAATGGTGAGCCTTAGGGCATGTCTAACGAATTTGGACAAAAAGCCTTTATCCTTAAGACGCTAATTCGACAAAATCGCCTGTTAGTTTGGCTACCTCACGGTAAGCATAAAGTGAATAAAATCCATTTTTATGAGTAGATAATATTGCAACGCGAAAGGTGGTCGTTTCATAATGTGACAACTTATACTAATGGCAAATAGTCAAACTCTGATGGGGGGGGGGGGGAATGAGGTTTCGTGAGAGTACATTAGATTCTCCCTTAACACAGTTTCTACAGCTGGGTGATAGGTCTAGAGAAGACGAGGTGGGCGAGGTGAAAACCTTGAAACTACTATGGTTTACAAGTACACATTTACGTCAATGTATTATGTCTGTACCCCCTGAAGACTGCACTCAATAATTGACAATATATTCACCCATCAACGTCTATTTTCGACTAGCTTGTGTATGCCAGATGATGATGGTGATTATCTTATCTTGTTTAAATTATTTGCTCAGCTAGATCTATATATCTATAACTGCTGTAATTTGCTCCTAGTTTAAAGGAACAGCATAGCTATCATCCCCTTTTCGCTAAACTCCAACCCCCCCCCTCCCTTCCTCTGCCTCTGTCTTTGTCCCTCCCCTTCCACCTCCCCCCCCCTCCATCACCCACCTCTCTCTCTCTCTCTCTCTCTCTCTCTCTCTCTCTCTCTCTGTTTCGCATTTCTTTCCTCCATATTTTTCTTTCTGTCTCCGTCTTTCACTCATCTTCTCTCATATTCCTCTCATTCGTTCGTCCATCGATACACACACTAACATAATCTCAGTCAGTAGCTTTCGAGCTGCCCAATGAATCATCAGAAACTGTGTGGCTATAACAGACATTATAAACAGCTAAATAATAACCACAGAGTGATTATAAACTTTTTAATTATGTCTCTCATGCAGCGATGATTTCCTCGTACAGCCAGGGTCAATCTCTCCGACTTATATGCCCACCACGCATTAACCCCAATCACTACCTAGCAGATACAATCAAATTTAAAAGATGCGGCCGGAAATAGCACTTTGGGTGCAGGACACTGTTCGTTTTGTTTGCAATGTTAGCACGATCTCGGTTATATTGTGCCAAACATGATAAGACAAGTTTACATGCGAAATGGCTGGTCAAACATGTAGAAGATGAGAGGAAAGAGAGCGGGACAGATGACAGGAGCAATGAGAGAGTGAAGAGATGTCGCCCTTGGAATGTTGAGAATGCATGGGAGACATCCCATCGACGCCGGTTTTCACCGCCTACAGGTGGGGGCAGAGAGCAGGACATTGAGAAGTGACAATGCATATTATGTCATCCTGTTCATCAGTGTTATAGATTTTTATCAAACCCCTCGACGATTCCACTGTCTCAGCTGCATGTATCGTCTTGAAATATGGAATAAAAGACCTGTGGGATGGGCGCCTTTGTTTCGAATTAAAAGAATAATATATAAGAAAGCTTGTGTGGTTCGCCAGTTATTTTAACAATGTTGTAACATAATAATATGATTGAATGTAAATTCATTTTGAACGCTACATCCCAGCTCTTTTCTCTTTTCATCTCACAAGCATGAGAGAGTTAGACCCACCACTGTTCCACACGGATTGCCGAGCTTTTAGCTCCCTTGCTACTATGCCGTTTAGCCCAGCTCCGGGAGACAAAATCCCATTCCGAATATCTAAATTACTTGGTGCACTTGAGATCGGTGTTTTATCATGTCTATCTTATTCTTTGATATCGTTAAAAAGTGGTTTTGATTATCTACCAGAACATAATATACAATCAAGTTCTCACACTGCCAATACATATCATATCTACAGGTTAACACATTTTGTCAAGAGTGGCGCATAAAGTTAGATATATGGTTCTGTTGATGGATAGAAGGACACAATACCTCCATACTTTTCCATGCCGTTTGGTAATGGGCAGAGCAGAAGTGTGGAAATATATCAATGTCACGGCCTGTGCGGCCAAAACCCATGGATTCTTTCTTCATTTCTGTCGGGACAAAAGTCGGCCCAGAAAGTTGGGGTAGACTGCATGTGGTTTTTGTTGTTTCTTTCTCCGTCTATTTGGGCCTATTGGCCCAGCTAAACCTGGAGTCTATTCGGGCCTATTGATGCACCTCTTTCTCTCTGTCCTTGCGTGAGAAAGTTATTGTATCCAACTACATGTAGTTATGTAACATGTACTGCAAACTTGTTTCGCCTTTACTATGTGGTGTAACTTTTTTTTATTTGCCTATGCTTTCTCATTGCAATACTAGGCCCAGACAGATACTCCGTTTTGTTTTTTCCTTCATTCCTGGCTGCGTTTTTTCACAATTACAGTACCTGTCTCTCGGCGCGTTCATTGTGTATTCGTTATACATGAACTCATAAAAATGTCACCTGACAGATTTTATTGATAACTGTGCATGTGCTGTATCTCAAACCTATGGACAAAAGCGCCCAACAAAATAACCGGTGAATATCTACTGTCGATTAGCTGTACAGATCACGATAACGATGGCTATTTATCTCACTGGCGTCATCTACCGCATTTATCTGTGGCTTCAATCTGTGGTCTATTATCAATACAATGATTAGGACACAGATAGATAAATATTGTTCTCTTTCTACAATCAGTTCAATTTTATCACTACAACAGCAAACGCGCCCATGGCACAATGACGTTTAAAGTCATGGCATGCACACCATCACATCCAACACTTTGTAAATTGATATTTTCCCTTCTCTACCTTAAACTTTTTCATTTAGTCTCCCTGTAATCTTTTGCCAAACTGTGAACTTAGGTGGTTGAAGATACAAATAAAACTTTAGTTTTCTAAATCTCAGTGTTGAAGGTGATGACGTAAACAACGGACATTATTTCCGCTGCTCAAATTGGGCTACCATAAGGGCTACAGAAACAAAGAAAGTTACTCACTCGTTCATTGATGGCGATGGGTCTATTACTGAAGCATATCCCCTTACAGAAGCTCTCATACCGGCGGGCCCGTGTCTTGTTGTTGAGCAGTTCGATGTTGTCTCCGTGAGTGTCGTGGAACTGCAGAGGCGGGTCAGCCCGCAACGAGTTCAAGTCACCGGCCACACCTGGGGAAAACAACCATAAACACTGTTAATGACTGACTTCCTCTGTCCCTTGGTGGACTTTGGTCAGCAATATTACAGTCATTTATATATATGGTCGTCCATTAGTTCTTTAGCTATTGTAAGCGCTATTAAGACAAACATTATATTTTAACTTAATTTTTTTTTAAAATCATCAGATCAAATGTATGGAGCTTTTGTATCACAGAGAGAAAATACAAACAAAATGGCGTTGATTAGTGGACTGCTGTGAACACCTGATTTATCAACTGCAGGACAACAAGACAAAGATAAAAGATAAATGTCTCTGTCCTCAACGAGAAGTTCTTTTCACGATTGGTGAGGCATAATATACATAAAACATACATTCACACACACACACACACACACACACACACAAATACACACAGGTAGACAGACAGAAAGAGACAGACAGAGAAAAACAGAGACTAAGACAGCAGGATAATCGTCAGAGCAAAGCAAGAAATTCGTGTTAACTTGATGAACGTATTTGTATCACAAAAAGGCAAAATAGATTTCTGTAACACTCTCCATTTGCTCCTAATAAAATAGATCAAGCCCATTCCTTTTGAAGTGCATGTATTTCTGTTCATTGTACATTCGATGAACCATGTCATTCCGATACACATCTAGTTTTGACGCAAGCTTCTTCGAAAAGGGCGTCGACGTAGCTATGATTTCCCTTGGCAATTTTGTTCGCTTTCTTGATTTTCAAATAGGCAGTAAAAAGATAACTCTGGTGAAAAAAGGGGAAAATGTGTGTGTGTGTGGGGAGGGGGGGGGGAAGGGTTACTGTGACAAAAAGAACGTAAGGGGAAGTAATTCACAATGAAGGAATCATATAAATGGCTGGCACTGACAATGAAACTAGAATGATTGAATGAGGTCAATCTCCCTTCATATTCGTCCTCAGGGCAGTCTTTTTCCACCACGTTAACGAACTTCAAAGACCATCATTTGCTGCGGCTGATCTCATTCTCTGTTCCTATGCTCCCAGTCTGAGTATGGGTGTGTTTTCGTTTGACTGTTTATTTTCGGTGCAAAGCATGTAAGGCCAAAACCCATATTACTACAATATTAAGCACATCAATGCTCCAAAATTTAAAAAAAACATGTGTAGCAAAGACTGGAAAGACTGGACGCTCTGTTCCCCTGTGTGTGACCCAGTTCAAACTTGTTGATGTCACGCATTGACCTCCTTTTTCTCCAAACTCACAGATCGACAGTAATAATGGAAAAATAAGTAATCAACAAACTACAACTAAGCAAGAAAGGCACATCAGTGGAAAATTTTCAGACATGCAATTATCCGCCTAACGAGTCTTCTCACAACAGCAGGCTCGATTCTAGCTTTCCACACCTCGTTCTGGCCTAGGTCTATAACGTGCTCTTCATACTCTCTCTCGGCAAAGGTCTGCACTTGGAGACAGGAGTTGTTACGCAAACGCACACCGACGGTATTGGTATTCAAGAATGGCGTACATACAATGCATACAACGGTCGTTGGGTCTAAACATGCAACTGCAGGTGGCAGATATCTGAGCTGTGGAAAGAAGGCTCTTGACGAGGCTCTGGATTCACTGACTACGGCATTCATCTCTCGATGCCAGCAGGAAGGATGTGATTTAGGATATAAAAATAGTGTAACTATGTTGATTCGATTTGTGCGAATCAAGATAATGTAGCCATATATCCTAGGGGGTTGAAAGGGGTAAATATAAAGAAATTTTATCGGTTTAAAAAAAAAACAGGCCCCGCATATGAACAAACTGGACTGTAGCTAAAGTTTGGTACGCAAAGTACAGCAATCAATATACTGTCGATCAGTTTATCGGCCGATCGACAATTAGATGAATGGACAGATTGACAAGTAGATAGATAAATAGGCAGGCAGACAGGCAGGCAGCACGTCGGCGGGTAGGCAGGCAGGCAGACAGGTAGGTAAGTGGTAAGCATGGAGCAAGGGAGGTAGATAAGTAGTATGCAAGGAGCTTATACTATTACACTGGAGAGCGAACTGATGACATAAGGCGTGCCGAATATGGAGCCTTGCTCATGGAGACAAGAAACCTAGTTAACGTTAGCACTTAACGCCGTTGTTGTTATGTTACCACCTGTAAAGTATTTCAAAACTTAACGAAACTCATGTATAGCTGTACTAAGGCTAACCACATGGCTATGGCGCCCAGTATTGGCACGCTAGGCACGTGGTGTTTTGTTAAAGTGACGTCAAGAGTCCGCATTCCAGTATATAACAGTATAAACTCCTTGACAGTATTCGGTCGGAAGGTTAGGTAGGTAGGTAGGTAGGTAGGTAGGTAGGTAGGTAGGTAGGTAGGTAACCTAGCAATCATTCATATTTTAAATCATTTCATGAATACATTAGAAGCATGATGCGTGAGTAAAATGGCCGACAGCAATCATGCTTTTTCATATAGTATGAGACTGGGCAGGGCGGACGGGCGAAGCTCTACGGACTCTCAAGATCTGCGGATCCAAACCCAGGGATATCAACCTCTTTAGATAAACAAATAAAGAAGAACCTTTTTAATCTTCTTTTTTTTTTCAATATCATAATCTAGCAGTAAGACTGACCAAAGAAAAAATTTATATATATTTATATATTTACTTTGCTATTGAAATGGGAAGTTTGACAACCGTAAAGCAACTCTTTCTATCTCTGGTAGAACAAATGCGGGGCAAAACAGATGCCGGGCACATTTCGAAGGTTGTGGTCTGTACTTCAGTAAAGAAAACAAACATAGCCCCTTCGCTATTATGTTTCGCGAAAGAACAACAAAAAGTTCATGCGGCCTACATGGGCTACTCTTTCACTTTAGGCAAACAATCGCGGCGAATGCATTCCACGTTGTCTGCTTCCTGTTGTCTACCCAGATGATGTTTCGAATGCATCCAGTATGTCTGGCAAAGTGCATCCATGAAACGCGTTTAATTACTACAAATGTATTTATTAACTAACATGGCAGAGAAAGGTAATTTCATGTTTGCCCAGAACTACGATATACCACACACACAAAAAAAGACAAATATCCTTCTTAACATTGCCATCATCACATATAAACACACACACAAACACACAAGAGTAATTAGACAGTGATGATAGCGAAAACAGAACGACAGCTGTCTTTGAGGAGTCTAGTTGAGTTTCTGCTATACAGATTCATAAAAATGTAATACATACGACATAATGGCATGCGCATTATGTATTTTCCCACTAAGAATCTCGGTACTCCCGTAATGGAGCTACAGTTAGTTCTGACATGGACTCGTCCAAGTATTAAACGTTTAATTGATCGTTTTAATTTTTTATTTTTTTTTATTTTTTATTTTTTTTTCTCCTGCTTTTGTTCAAGTTTTAATGACTCGTCTTTTCTAAAACATTTCTAAAGTGTTCATTAAATTTTGTCCATATCTTAGATATATATATTAACTGAAGGGCATCTTTGTGTGTGTGTGTGTGTGTGTGTGTGTGTGTTTTCAATTGCTTTCTTCCACTTCAGTTGGGAAACGCAGCTGTTTCTCATTCAAACTGCAACTCTACCAGTCTTTCTACTTTAAAATCAGAAGCATATCGCTGAGGACACACCAATGTTCTCATTACGCAACATAGCCGCTGAAAAACATGGACATAAATAATTTCTCCTCTTATGATCGGTACACGGCTTATGATGGAACGTTGGTCCATATGCAAAACTTGGGGCAAGTCTTATATTTCCTCACTTGCGGTAAAGAACACTGCAATCTCTGAACTCTCTCTCCCCTTCCCCCGGCCCCCTCCCCCCTCTTTCTCTCTCTCTTCCTCTTTCTTCCAAGAATCAGGGTCTCTGGAACTGTACGGAACTGAATGATGAAACACCTAGCAACTCAATCTTGTGTCATAATTCTGAACACTTTTTCGGCGTTCCTCCTAAACATAAGAATCGAATCGAAAACAAAATAATGAAACACTAACAGTCCTGTTTAAAATAACCACAAATGTTCAATTTCTTAGGAATCTAGTGTTGCCCAGAATGAACGGAAGTATGACCCGTCACAGCCAAGGCTTGTGAAATTTACAGATATCTATGAACTCACGAATGTGTCTATGAAAGATAAATAATTTCTGGGGAAATTCGTGCAGTACCCGTTACCCTCTCTATATGCCTTTCAACCTCCCGCGGCTCGTTATCTCGGCTTTATCTCTCACTTAGCTCCGCTGTTGAACATGCAATGCTTATGACCGGTGAATTTCTCTCTTACTGTCCTAATTCATGAAGACATGTATTTCATTTTAATTGTCTTTCCTTTTTCACCCTATCTAATTTGGCCGGTCTGATCAGTACTGTGTCCCATCGACTTGTCTATCTTTTGTTGAAACTAAACGTCGCAATAAAACTTTGGTCCCATTGAGGCTGTGGCATTAAAAGAGATCAAATGGCAAGCCAAATCCCCAAACAGGGTGGTGAGGAAGAGAGGAAAGAAGAAGGAAGGGCATGTCATGATATCTGTGTGCAGGATGTGCATGTCTGAAAGAGGTCTCTGTGCACATGCACATGCCAAGGATTGCAGCAGTTTGAAGTAATTGACATGCCTGCCTGCCCGTCTTCTTGCTTGCTTGCTTGCTTCAGAATAAAGGTGCTATTAGTCAAGCCGGACAATGAGGTTGGATGCATAAATCTGGACAGATCCACGTGAACAGAAGAGAGAAAGATCGAAGAAAAATATGATCACAGGAAAGGAACAGGTAGAAAAATTAACCAAAGATTGTTATCATCAACATTCACCATATAATGCAGCCAAAGCCACATTTCTGAAAAGACAGTTTCAGACTAAATTTATCGTTTCACTTTCCAACCACAGAACAGACGCGTACGTATAAAAGCTTGAATTTATCTTTCACTTTCTGACTGCATGAAAAAAAAACATAATAATAATAACAGCAATAACCGGCCTACTACCTGAATGTTAAACAAAGAACATGCCTCACCAGAATTTTGAGAAGCATTTCAATATTCTAGTCCCCGACTCATTACAACAGGGATACACACACTCTCAGACGATAAGTCTGACTTTGAATGGCCACAAAGTCACCCATTCCACTATGAAAACAAAGCAAAAGAAGGCATAGAGACACTGGTCACGAAAGGGTTAAAGCCAACTGCTGTTGTTGGCCGTGATGGCAATAATCAAGCTACATGTACATACCCAAATAGGCAATTGTAAACCAGGTTTATCTTTGAGCTTTTCCTCTTTTCAACTAAGTGTTTTTACAGACATACATTTTCAGTGAAAAAAAAAAAAAAAAGGAAAAGAAAAACAAAAGCGGAATTATTACTGTTAACTCAAATACACAGTAAGGTTCAGCTATATTAGTGTTAACATTCAACCAAGTTTAGTGCCTAGAACGGAACTGGCAAATCTTCGAGCGCTGGTGGGAGGTGGTAGTGCTAGTGCGGATAGCAGTCAATGATAAGAATGGTTTACTGTCAAAAGTGCTCTCGACGGTAGCCTACACGTTCTTTGTTCGGTCGGCAGAGAATTCTCCGGCATCGTCCTATCCGAGCATCTCAACTGTTAGAGACAAACAGACAGAGCTTTCTTGGACTGCCGCCATCCACAGGGGTATCTGCCACCTTTTTATAACGACCCAGTGTTTATAAGGAAGCGCCAGTATGCCACAGACGAGTGGCACTGTAAAACTGACTTGATTATACATGGGAATAAATACACTGCAATCTGCTACCAACATCCGAGTATACGGCGCGGCCTTTATGGCATCACTGTACGCAGCGGTTCCCAAAGGTGGGTGGCAAGGATTACGGTTTGGATGTAGGACTAATATAAGGAAATTCCTCGCTACATTAATATAAGGAAATTCCTCGCTACATTATGCATCCAGTAGTATTTCAAAAGTCCGTGGATCTTGTAAGGGGGGAATGATGAGTGGTGGAAGAAAACAGTAGGGACAGAGAAGGAAAAGAGATTGGGGAGGTGAGAGAAGACGAAAGCGGCAGGTGACGGGGACAGGGACGCTGACAGAACTCAGGGGGAAGGATTACGACAAAACTACGATACTGAATAAGAGGGTGATCTGACAGGCTAATGCATCCACCTCGTCGGACTCTTGCTCTGAGCCTGTACCTAAACAGGTGTTAGATTTTCCAGTGTTACTATTAAAAACTGGTTATTTGCTTGCTTCATTATTTGTGCAGCGAAACCCCAAAGCGCTGCCGCATATACTTATTGCATAGCGATAGGAGGAACATTGCCCAGGGGAATCTGTTCTGGAAATACGGTGCAGCTACGAGAATAAGATGTGAAAACCACTCTATAATTATTGTTGGAGAGCAGCTTGAGGACAAAGGGTAACCGAGTAAAGCGGATCTTTCGCACTCTTGCCCATCCTGTTTCCCTCCCTTTCGATCAGACCTCTGGCTTTCTGCCACCACCAAAGCGCCAGGTGATCTACTGAGGATTCAACTCCGATGACGCAAGAAAATCAGCTGCCCTTTCTAAGGTCAGGATTTAAACATCGCTGTCAAACAATCTGGGCGTTTTATTTCATTTTTATTTTGTTTTTGGTTTGTTTTTACGTAGGTATTCCTAATACGAGGTGCTCGATGCTAACGCTAACACCATCCACCACGGATAAAGCACAAACGCCCTTGAGACAATCGAACTCGGGCCACAGCTATTTCAGTTCATTTTTATCTCTGTTGCTTACAAAGATAGGACGCGCTTTCTCCCAAGTCTGTTTTTGTGACGATCACTTCCAATGTCGATAAGTCTGCCAAATCTCACGCCGAAAATTGCCCTGAGGTACTAGGCAGTTTGTTTACTTATTTCCTTCTCTGTACATGTAGTTCAGATGACCTTCTCACCAGTGGAAATTCTATACACATATTATACACTTGAAAATAAATAAATACAAGCCATCGCTATCATGCTATTAATACTATTAACGATACTGAACATTACAAAGGAAAGAATAATTATTCTTAGCTTGTGTCTGTATTATAAACACGCCCACACCTACACACACATACAAATACCTATACGCACACATACACACATACATACACGTGGAGATATAACCTAGCACT
>JBCAUA010536731.1:0-16708 GCA_038406235.1 Peronia verruculata | reverse complement strand
GTGTGTGTGTGTGTGTGTGTGTGTGTGTGTGTGTGTGTGTGTGTGTGTGTGTGTGTGTGTGTGTGTGTGTAAATGTACCCATCGTGTTAGGCACAATGTAGCCGCAATCTTTGCTGATGTGCCGTTAATTCCCAACAAAGAAAGACACCTCATTTGACCTCTCCCTCACATCATCGACCAAACAGTCGGAGCCAGGTGGCCCTCCGGCTAGAACTACTGACCAAAGAGGTGAGGGCAGCCCTCAAGGACACAACCCTGACCTGTGCTAAAGAGCTATTGGATCAGGACCATGACGACAACGTCAAGGAATGTATCGAACGTCTGAAGAATCGGATGAGCTACGGCAATTACAAGGTTTGGTCTGTGGTTTGAGTCCGGATCGATTACAAGCTGGCATGACTGGAGCCTCTGTATACTTTACTATCTATCTCATTTAACCCTTGGGGTAGTTAATTCTCATCTAGTCATGGACTGGCTCATTGGAATCTGCATTGGAATTCCTATATACAGAGCAGAATATGTAATAGCATATGTCTCGGCAGCCAAACAGAATGAATTATTTGTCGATTTTCTGCTAACTTGAGTTACAACTATAGCGCAAAGCCTTAATTACTACGCTTTCATAAAGTAAAAAAAAGTTCTGAGTTACTTGACTGCAGGCAGACATATTGTAAATTGGAGAAACAAAACAAACCTTTCATTTCTGGCTAGAATCAGAATAGAAATCGGCAAAAATGAACAGTTCAACACGTAAATCTACATATTATTCATGTCACAATTTTCTAACATACTTACAATATGTCCATAAGATCAATATTTTCTTATTCAAGAATGAATCTTCTCTCCGTTGCTGCATTTTTATCAGAACAACTTGATGTCATTCATCTCCCGATTTGTCTGTTCAGGTCCAGGGACTTTGATATATTGTCACCCCAAACATTTGAGTTTATCTGACTCTCTCTGTCAACCCATCGTGTCAGGCACAATGTAGCCGTTATCGTGCTGATGTGCCGTTAAGCCCTAACACAAACAAACAAACAAACAAACAAAACAAACTCTCTCTGTCACATTTCAAGGAATAATCCATGGTATTATTCAAACTGTTGGAATAATTAAGTCATTAACTTTTCTCATCTCGACATGCGGATAAATGAGGGCTTCCCTGAATTATAAATCTTAGAAAATATTTTTTTTTAAAATGCATGTGAATAGCACCGAAATCCACCATCAAAATTTCAAATCTAATCATTACCGATATGGCAGTGTAAGCTATTGCGTAATGTTATGACGTGCTGAATAGGGGTAGAACAGAAAGAGAGAGAGAGAGAGAAAGAGAGAAAGAGAGAGAGAGAGGAAAGAGAAAGAGAGAAAGGGGAGAAAAGGGGAGGCAGATAGTGAGAGAACGAAGCCTAACCGCCTGGAGCCCGCCTTAGTTTTTACAACAAAATAAAATCCAGAAGGTGAAATCACTTCGAATCAGTATTGGTTTTCAAGAACACAGCGAAATAAGCTATAAAGGTTTAAAATCTTTATTATCAAGAACCTTTTAGTTAGTATCTGTTGGTTTCCTCATCTTTCAGTGTTATGACGCTTATATTGCCATCTCGAATTTCGACTGTAGTGAGCTGATAATTTCTGTTTTGCACGTGATAATCATGTTCAAAACGGCAGCTTCGGAAATCTGAAGGCTAAAAGAAAAGGCATTTTCTAGACAGTTCTTTCATCTTTCTTTGTCATAATCCTTCCATGGATCTTTACACCAAATCCTAATTATTTCACAACGACCTTGATCAACTGACTTGAACGGGTATTCTACATTTAATGCCCCCTTCCCCCCCCCACACACACACTCCACAATTATCCTCGTAAGTGTTTATCGGAAAGGGCATTTTCTTTTTTTTAAAAATCAGGTCTGTTACTTTCCTTTTTACCAGATTAATGGGGTGTTGCAGTGAAAAGGAAAAATGACAACAACAAAAAACAACAACAACAACTACAATAACAGCAACAACAACAGTTTTGCACACTTTGCTTAGAAAGTAGATCGTGAAAAATTCCGAATAATTCCTGGTGTTATAATGGTGTTGTTGTTGTTGTTGTTGTTGTTTGTTATTATTTATTTATTTGTTTATTTATTCATTTTGTCTTATCAGTCTCTCAAATCACAGGAAGAAAAGTACTTCTTGTTTACACTTCTTGTTCAGCAAACCTGGAGTACAGAAAAAAAGGAAGTAATAGGGCTGGTGGAAAAAAAAAATAATAATCCCCTTGGTTTCTCAAAAGTTTATATTGGCTTAAGCAAGAACCTGGAAATCCCCGGGAGAGTGTTTGTGCCCTCCTGCTAAAAATAGAACACCCACTGAAGTTTGTTACGCCCCACCTCGAGATCCGAGAACAATTGTCACTGGTCACGTGCATTTTTTTAATATGTTTTCTATGTCAATGACAGTGAACAGCTTGGAGTGTTTGTACCTTTTTACTAAAATTAGAAAGGGGATTTCCATCCGTTTGCTTGGTCGGAAAAAACGTCTATTGCTTCTGTGGCTCAGCTCCCCTTCACGATCACCTTGGCGGCCAACGCGGTGACGGTCCTGCTCAAGACGGCCGAGGAGAGCCGTATCACCAGTCTGACGCTCCTGCCTGGCGCCATGAACACTTCCCAGTCTGCCAGCATCTCCCCCGACCTGGGGCCTGACGCCTTGGGTCAGTGCAGGGGTTGGTAGACGAGGGGGAGGGGATATGGGGGATGGGTGGAGGGATTTGTTGGGGAGTGATGGGAAGTTTTTCTTTTTTCTTTCTTTCTTACGGTCATTCTTTCTTTTCTCACCTTCCTCCCTTCCCTTTCTTCTTTCTCACTTTCTTTCTCTCTTTCTTTCTCATTTTCCTTTTCTCTTTGTTTCTTTCTTTTATTCATTCCTTCTTTCTCTATTAATTACTCTTCTCTTTCTTAATCCCTGCCTTTTTCTCATTGTTTTTTTTTTTCTTTCTCTTCTTTCTTCTTTTTTTTTTTTTCTTCTTCCTTCTTTCTCTATTTCTCTTCCCCCCTCTTTCTCATTTTTTCTCTTTCTTTTCATCTTACTTTCCTCCTTACTTCCTTTCTTTTTCTCTGTTTCTTTCCTTATTTCTTCTTCCCTTTTTTATTTATTTATTTATTTATTTATTTATTTATTTATTATTATTTTGCTTCTTCCTGTTGACTCATTCTCTATATGAGTCTTTGTAACATTGCGCCCATTCCTGTTCCACTTCTCCAGGAGAATGTATTGTGATTCTACTGCTTGACAAGATGGCGCACGATATAGAAGAGGCAACTCTGGAGCCGGAAGTTCGAGGTCACATGGCGGCCGCCTTAGTTGACCTCTTGACCTCGCATTACCAGTATGAGAGTGAGAGTGTTGAAGACGGGGCCCTTGCCGAAACTTTCAACCGGGTTGCCTCACATCTTAGGTACGCTCGGCAACATAACAGCAAGAGAAGATAATCGCCATTGCGATAACAACAAATGCAGATTATATAACAATGATTATTGCATCAACTAGGGGAAAAGTCGACTTGTATCTACAGACAGAAGGTCAACCGGCCTAATGCGCATATGCGGAAACGGCAATCAGCTGTGCTTACATGGGAAAACTGGTCAAACATGATTTTTTTATTTTTTTTATTTTTTTTCGTGCAAAGATGTAGATTTAGATCGATTATAATGATATTATTTTATTCAATATGATAACATAAGCAAACGAAACAAACATAACAAAACAAAATGCCTGTCTCACCTGTAAACGACGATCAAAAACATGAAAAAGCAAGCAGAGGATAAACGGGTATTTACATAACATCCGCGGTATGATGTCATATCACGCATGCTCATAAGGCCGGCAAAACCTTTGTCTGTACACACGTGACAAATCACGGGGTCCTTGTAACGGCCATGACCGACTGGCTGACTGACCGATTGGCTGTGATTAACTTTTGGCAGCTGGGGATGGGGAGGGAGCAGGGAGGGCTGTAAAGATATGTCAGAGTTAAAATGTTACTGTGGATTTCGTATTTTATATTTTCTAAACTGGCATATCAAAGGGTTAAACGACAACCCAACCGAACCCACTCAATAGGTCCCACACAGATATGTTCCGTTTTGTAAAGAGTCTGTTATACCACTGATACTGTTTGAACGAACAGCTCATTATCCGAATGTCAGATTCCATAAGTTGATATTTCCTGACGGAGCCCTCCTAATGTTTACATTGTTCAAAGCGTATCTGATCTGTTTGATACAAACCGAAATTAATCGTTCCACATACATATGTTCCGTTTTGTAACGAGTCTGTTATATCACTGATACTGTTTAACGGATAGTTCATTATCCTGATGTCATTATCCTCATGTCAGATCCCACAAGTTGACATTTCCTGACGGAACTCTCCTAATGTTAACACTGCTAAAACCATATCTGGGCTGTCTGATACAAACGGGCCAAGACAGCACGCAACTCCAGGTGGACATCGGTACCTCCAGAAAACTGACCTCTGACCAAGTCACTGCGTTCACTGTGCTGACCAGTGAAATCTTCGCCTCTGTGGTGGGCAACGTCATTCAGCGCGTGCGGCAGGCTGGACATGGCAGAGCCAAACTGACAGAGATCATGGTCATCTACGCTTGGAAGGTCATGGCCACACTGGCTGTTGAGGTAAGTACATGTTCAGAAATACAGGGTGTTCGGGGGAGTCGCCATGGCTCTGTGATTTAGCGTCTGCCCCATGGTAAAAGGGTGAGGTTGTGGGGTCGACTCGTGGGTCCTCCCGTTGGAGAATGGAAGGACTCGAAGATAAACAACCTGCATGTTTTCAGTAACTCAAAGTCACCCAGCTTCCTCTGGGTACAGAAGCCGAACGTCTGGCCTTCTTGGATAAGGGTAAATATACTTCGGAGGTCCCGAGTGTACGTTACGCACGTTTAAAGAACCGTCGGCAGTAAAACGTCACTGAAGAATGGTCAATTAAAATGTGATGCTGTCTTGTTATAATCTATGATCAATTTAAATGAGATGCTGTTTTGTTGTAATCTGTATCCGATTGAAATATGTTGCTTTTTATGATCTATGGACAATTTAAATGTAATACATAGTGTTTTGTTGTGATCTATAAATAATTAAATGTCGTTTTGTCGTGATTTGTAATCACGCAAAGTGTAATGCTGTTTTGTTGTGATCTGTAATCAATTAAATGTAACGCCGTTTTGTCGTGATTTGTAATCGGATAAAATTGTGATGCTGGTTTGTTGGAACCTATAACCAGTTAAAATGTGATGCCGTTTCCCTTTCAGGGCAGAGAGATTTTGACACAAGCCAGTCAAGAGAGAAGTGACCCCATCACAGCCAGCCGTCTCCGCACCTCTGACTCCTTTGTGATGGAGGGTCTCATCCACACTTTGGCTGGTGTAGGGCCGGTGTCTCAGGAGGGCAGCACTAGCAACAGCGACAGAGGCGGAGACAACATGGAGGGCCAGGAATCCGACCGAGTAGGAGCGATGCTGGCCAGATTACTGGAAAAGACAGAGGAGCCTGGGTACATTCCTATGACTTTTCTAAAGATACGCCAGACAACAGATGCTACATCTAAAGGTGAATGGTGTTTGAAGTGGTGGTGAACATATCGTTTATTGGACATTTTGAAGTGAATAAGCTTCTTTTTCTCTTTTTTTTTGTTTTTTTGTTTTTTGTTTTTTTGTTTTTTTGTTTTTTGTTTTTGTTTTGTTGCGGATATTTATTTATTTATTTATTTATTTATCTTTTTTGTATAGATCGTTGACTCATGGCGTTTCACTTCCGCGTCCGCCCACCATTTTATTGTTTACATTTCGGAAGTAAATCACTTATGACGTGTCGCTTCCGCGTCCGCCCCACATTCCATTGTTTTCATTTCAAACACGGAAGTAAATCACTTATGACGTTTCGCTTCCGCGTCCGCCCACCAAAAATTTGCATCCAAACAGGGAAGTAAACACGAACGTGGAAAGGATCTATTGGTCTTGTAGTGTAAATTTAAGAATGTTGCTGAGGTTTCGAACAAGGCCAAACCATTTCGATACCCATGTCTTCAAACTTGTAAAAATATAGAATCACATGTAGTATAGCATGGCTGTATATACCTGTTCGTTTTTAATATGGTCTAAGTGTGAAATGTTTAAGATTTTCAAGAGCATGACTGTGCGATCCAAACCGTCTCCGTTAATAATTGTCCATAACCAATCTAAAACTTGATCTAGGCCTGTCGAAGTCTCTGGCTCATGACTTGTACCCTGGAAGAGGTGGCGGCCGATATTATAGATCTTTGCAGATTTCAAAACGACATTAGAAAACCAAGTGCTTTCATCACGAAAATACAAAACAAAAAGAAACCAGAGTGAGAAATTGCATTTATGACCTTTCCCTATAGTCCACACAGAAATAGTTGTACCGGTTAATGGGTTCGGGTTTGAAATTGGTCGAGCCAGAAATGCCGGCAAAACAAACACTTTTTTCCCCATCTTGCCATATTTATCATGATCTGAATGGCTCAGTTAACAATCTTAGTTTATGCTTTTTTTTTTTTTAGGTTCATTTTGAAAAGAAGATATTTTCAAAAGTTAATCAAGCTTTGCTTCCTTTATAGACTGCAAAAAATTTAAACAATCATTTTTGCATAAGTGGGGGTGAAACTAAGATACGTCCGCCTCAACCGAAAGGTTAATAAGGTCATATTTGCCAAAGTATTTTGAGTGCACTAAAAGATACAATATTTTGTTCCGTTTACCTATGCCATTTTTATCACAAGAGCCAATCGTCAGCACTAAAAGTAAAAATCAGAAAAGAGCAGTACTATAAAGTGCGCTTGATCTATTTTTCTTATATATTCAACAAGAGAATGTTCCGACGTGTGTCACTACACTGCTGATAATACATTTACAGGACCAAACATTACAAGAACACAAATAACAGCTTCATTATTGTAATAACAACTGTACAGGATTTAGGTGTTGCTTGCAATAGGCCTTAGCGCTAACAATACGCCTGGGTATTGCTGGAGCTGGCTGTGCAATCTTAGCTATTGCTAAAAATACGTGTACACAGCCTTAGTACTGACAGGTTTAATAAGGTATTACCTATAGTACGTGTATAAGATTATATTCGGTAGAGCTAACGATCCATAGAACTGCAAAGGTAACTATTGCCAGTGATACATGTTTCAGCGTAGGGATTGTTGAACACAATATGGTGAGAATCCTAACATAGCCACCAATACATTTTGCAAAGTATGAGGTATTGCTAACCAATGGTTTCACTTAATGAAGCTGAATAGGATTAAATTTGGCTTTGTTAGATCTCGCGTTCACTAGCTGTTTTGATCAGCTACAAACACGACCCGTACGCAAATGAGGCAGTTTTAGTCAGTCTGTGACTTGTCTGGCCTGACTGCGCTATTTTCCTACGTGCATGACTTTCAGTCAGCTGTCAAGTGATAGAAAAACGGTGTGCTGCTGTCCACTGAGAGGAAATTTGAAGCTGTAAGTATTTTAAAAACATGATTGCATCGTTTTATTAGATCATTCTTGTTGTACTAAATGACGCAACACTAGATTTGTGGGGGCAAAACGACAAAGTTATTAAATTATAGCGGCTGTCGAAGATATCTTGATGCATGTGTAGGTCAAGGTGTGTTTCTCTAGATCTAGCATGCATGTGCACATCAGTTAAGCAAGGCCAGACCCTTCTACTGACTCATGGCCTACCTTCGGATTCCCCCCCCCCCTCTCCTTTCCTTCAACATCCACACATACAATCACCCACTGGAATAGCTATGCACAATTAGCATGTCTATAATCAACACACACCTAGATCTACGTCTGAAGCCTGTTTACTCCTTCGTTATTCCATCTGTTTTGTTTCATCGTGAAGCTCATTAAAAAGCCCTTTTTACCTTCTACAACAAAATAGCTTTGAAATTTTGTATCATCGTCTTTTAGTTCAGGCAAGAGCTGTTTTGGTTGATAACATGTAGATGTAGATGTAGATATCTACTCAAAACTTTTGCCTTCTTACGTTTGATATAAATAAAATAAGATTCCTCCTGATGCTGAAATCATCTTAACTTTTAAAGTGAGTTTTAAACTAGATATGTTTTAATTTATCGGATTGTTTTACTTTGCAGATCTAAGCTTAGTTCTATCCTAGCCTGACCCACCAATACTAGTGTGTCCTTAATAGATCTAGATATCTTGATCTAGATTAGATATAAGATCGAGATCTGGTTACATTTACATCTACATCTACTCACAGTAGCTGTTTTCAAGTTACTAAAACTCTGGATCACAGTGGGCTTTTTATTTTCCTTTTAGATCTGCAAGTGGATCTAGTTTCAAAACCTGAATTCCAAGCCCTAGATCTAGACATCTAGATCCAGATTTTCTGAGTATTATGTAAAATGTATATATTTTAATTCACCTTTTCTTATCAGTTGCAACAATATTTTTATTGCAGCTTTGCGACAAGCTGGGAAATGGATGCTTTAATCAACGTTTCCACCATTTCGCAAAATATAAATGCACTCAGGCAATTTTTGGGACAAGTTGTATTTTAAGAGCATTAATGCACTTTTTCTGAAAAATTGGGAAATGAGATCATGGATGTAGCATTTTCGACCAAAACTTGTGAAATATGAACTTCGGTGCGGCTTTTCCCACATGTTGCAAAATAACTGCTTTGATGCAGCCTTTTCAACAATCTGCGAAACAAGAACAATAAGCAGCTTTTTCGACAGATCGCAAAGTGTCTGCTTTGATGCAGTTTTTCCGACCAATTGCTAATTGTGATTGTGAGCATTAATGTAGCGTTTTCAACAACTGCTGCTTTACAATTTCATTCGTGTCATTAATTTTCACGTAAACACCTGTAGGCTGTATCCCTATTGGTAAAACATTTAGGAAATTATTCTATTTGTAACGGTTCATGTTGTATTATCATGTTGAGTAAACGTGTGTGTGTGTTGTGAGCGATGTTTAGCGAATCGTGATTGTATACACTGAGTCTATGCAAGTGTGTGTTGTAAACCGTACATATGCTGGCCCGTGGAGATATTGCGTCATCGAACGTGTCTGGGATACTCTCTACGTGGTGGTATGAGATGTTTCAAGTAAGATCTCGTGTGTCACAATGCGCACTACGTCACGATTTTGTGTGTATGCGCACCGGATGTGCATGTTGTAACAACGACTTGAAGCTTGTGGAGGGTTTCAGACGGGCCAACATCTATATATATAAGGGCTCACGCAGAGAGTGAATACCAGGCAGTAAAGAGAGAATACACTGCATGCTCTTCGCATAGACGTTAGATAGCTGCCCTAAAGTTTGTATTGCTATCAGTCACCTTCAATAAATTCTGTATCATTTCGACGTTGAGGATTCCTGTTGCTATTTCTTCATCACTGTGTTCGTCTCATCTTTATCCACCGCCTGATCACCACTTACAGTCAAGACTAACATCCGTCAACACCCAGAGAGTTCGCACAGGTTTACGGTGGGAAATTTAATGAGATCACTAGGCTGACCTAACACTGACTCAGTGCGACACTTGATTTTTTTTTCCCTCTCATCTAGGTGACAATGACAAAGAGATTTCCTGTCAATTTTTTTAAAAAAGAGCAACAATGATCTGGACTATGACTTTATTGAGGATGCTAAAAGAAGGGGATACTTCTTCTGTGCAGCTGATAGTCAGTGAATTCTCAAAAGAGGAACATTTGATGGTTCTTTTGTGCAAAAACAAAACTGATGAATTCTGAAAGATGGAGTGATTAGTGACTCCCTTGTGTAACAAAAGAAAGTGAATTCTGAGAGGAAGAGCACAAGGACATCCTGTGTTTTTATTATATTGTTTGTGTTTTAACAATTTCTGGATTGTATAGATACTGTTATTCACCACGGGATAAGAGCTTAGCTTGCAGTGTAATCTGCTGTAGTTAAACCACTTCGGTACTTGAACCACTTGAGGACTCCGCCACGAACGACAGCCCTAGATCTCGTCCCTCGGCTTTTAACTTTTTAATTGAGAGCTCGATAGCTAGACCTAACAGTTCGAGTCTGCCAATGAGTGCTAACCTGTGGTCCCAGTTTCCCCGTCTGAAGTCCTGCCTGGGAGGCCCTACTTGCACCAGAAGCGACAATGCATGGCAGTTACATTGGTTATGGTCCTCCCCTATCTGCGTTGATGTCTTTGATCATTCACGCCGACGCAATAATACAGGCCTAAACTTAGCGTTCTCCAACCCCCCCCCCCCCTGCCTTCACACTTAACATTCCGTACATTGGTAGAACAAGCGAAGGTCAGTGATCATTAACAATCATCCGCCACGCGGAAGAAGTGGATTCAGGAGGTGAAACTGATAAGCGGGCAGTTAAATGTATCTGGTACATGGACAGCACCTGATAAGCAAATCAGGTAAATGAACCGCTTAAGCAAACCAGGTAAATGAACTGGATAAATTGAAAAACATTGATTATTTAAATTGAACTTTGAAACTTGTTATCCTAAATAAGATCCAGCTTTTCGCCCAGCACTAGTAGTTGTATTTATCACAGTTGGATGTCAACCAATCAAAATTAGCTTCTTTTGAACACGCACAATCTTGACGAGATTTATTTCTATCTAGGCATAAAGGAGAATCAGAACTTAGTGTATTTTCTTATTTGACAATATTGTAGACAAAGAAGTCTTTAAGCTAACTGAATGTTCAGTACTGTACATCATTCTCATATCAAAGGAGAAGACAGCTCATATTACTGGTGTTATTATATTATAATTTCATTTCCTTACAAATTCTTTCTGTCTTTAGTTTTCATTTATTTATCTACGTGCTTACTACTTAATTATTCATTTAAAAATTTATTTGTTCGTTTATTTATTTCTATGTATTTATTTATTATTTATTTATTATTTGTTTTATGAGTTAATTTAGTCATTTGTTAATTTTAAAAAAAAAGGTACGATGCTTCAGTGAAAGTTTATTCTCTCCAGGAAAGAAGCAACAAACAGTCTATGATACATTCCATTCCAGCACAAGAATGAGGCGTTCAAAACGTCGTCCGTCAGTAACTGGGTGCTTTCGCCCCACCCATGTGTTGCTGCTCCTGTTGTGTGTGCTGTCAACTTTTCTACAAGAAGTCCACGTACAGCCAGACCCAGCGACACCCGACCCTCCTGTACTTGATCTTACAAGTACATCGCCTTCAGAAGTTACCTCTCTGATTGACCCACCCGAAAATAACACAGTGACTACCACTGGAGAGGCTCGGGAACCCCAAGTGACAAACCGCCAACCTGACGAGGTTACAGAGATTTCAGATGAAATGAGAAAATTATTAATTCGGAGGTGCCAATATGAATCATGTGCTGGCCGATGTTTACAGAAATGTTCCCAACCCGCCTGTTCCTGTCTGCCTCAGTGTGTTGTCTACGGCAATTGTTGCCCAGATGTTGAGCAAGAATGTCCAGAGCTAAGTCTCAAGACCCATGTATTCTCACCAAAGTTACTGGAGGCGACTGTGCAATGTGCAGCTGACATTGGTAAATTTGTCATCTCTGGCTGTCCGAGGGGATCTGAGCTTACTAGTCGACATTCACTAGAAATGTCGTCAGTTTTTAGGTGAGATCTGTCTTCAACTGGAGAGAGAGAAAGAGATAGAGAGAAAGAGAGAGAAAGAGAGAGAAAGAGAGAGAGAGAAAGAGAGAGAGAGAGGGAGAGAGACAGGAGAGAGACAGGCAGACACATAGACAGACAGGCAGATATATGATTACATACATATTATACATAGATGGCGTGTTAGCGCAGTGATTTGAGCTGCGGCCCTTGGAAGCAGAGGTCGATGGTTAGAATTGCAAAGGGTTTCATGTTGTATTCTTAGGAAAGATACTTAACACACAATTTTCCTCAGCCCGCCCACCTCTAAAACGGGTACCTGATGTATATCGGGGGAAGTACTGTGGCGCTGCACTGCGGCGATGCAGTCTGAAATGGCCAAGCCATTTTCCCTCTTTGGGATCAAGGGAGGTTACTTTTTACTTTGATAGATACATAGATGCCATCAGTAACAGTGGACCAATGATTTTGTAACATTCGCAATGCCTGTTTGCCTCCGTAACTATCTGTTATAATGCCAATATAACCGATTTACACATTCTAGGATTAATCTATGTGGGTGAACATGTAAACAAATAGTATGACTTGGTCCACAGCATTGATTTTTTACACTATCTTAGAGTATTCAAAGAACGCTGTACTCATGTAAATCTAAGCGCGGATCAATATTTTGTCATCAGAAATGACAGTATTGTTTTGTTTTTTACACAGGTCCTGACTCGATCCATTTTTCAGTGAATGTTCAGCCGTAAAAAAAAAAAAAAAACTTTTTTTTTTTTTAGCTTGATAAGGACATAGTCATAGCCGGTAACCTCATTATATATTTCCCAGGAAACTGAGATCCCACATGTATATGAGTATTTCTGTTCAGGAGTCGGGAGTTTGTGGGGAGTACGAAGCTATAAAGGGGCTAGAAGTTCTATGTACGGGGATGGACGCTTCATGATTTCCATCTTTTGAAGTTGTTGTTGTTATTAATCCATTGATATCCAGGTTCTCGCCCTTCGATCCAACACTATGTTATGGAAGGTGGAGTACGTTTCACCTGTTGGGGTTTCTATTATAACGTGTTGTCTGTGGTGGCTCTCGGAAGGAGAAAGGTAGCTCTTAGGTCCCTTAAGCGTGCACAGAGGAAAAGGTGATGGTCCACAGTTTCGTACAGGTAATTACAAAGAGGATATTTTGGCGGGTCTTCTGGTTTTATTCTGTTTAGGTTGAAGTTCAGCTGTATGTTCCTTGTACTCAAGCTAAAGATCAGGATTGCCTCTTGACCAGTATGTCTACTCTGTCATGTCCAGGTATTTACAGGTGTCCAGGGATGCACTGGATGACCAGTTTGACACCATAGGAAACCCTCAGGCGTTGTGTACCTAACAGGATTTGTGTCAGGTTTAACTATAGGGTCGCTTTTTGGAGCGTGTAAGACCGATTATGAGTTTGAGAAAAATACAGTATTCCTCGCGTTAGAAGGGCAAATTTGGAAATAGTGCTAAGTGGTATATAGCGGTTTCGACGGCCATCATTAAACTAGTTCTGCTTTGTGCTTTGTGCATTTCTCTCCACAGGCATCAAAGAGCTTAATGGAGCTATCATCTGGGTACTGTACAAGTATCCCATAGCCGACCTTTGTAGGGCCTTTGAATGCAGAGCCGTCTGTGTGGACGTGTTTCCGGTTGCTTGGATAGCTATAGATTGTCTTTTGTCTGAATAACATTAACGTCACTGGGTCAACAAATCTTGTGCTTTTGTGTCTTAGAGTGATTCATTCAAAATTCATTTTTGTTTCAGGCGTTTCTGTGGCTTCCATGCATAGACAAGTTTCCTGTTTGGGTGTTTTGGGGTAATTCTTCTGGTCCCTTCATACAGTTCCAAAACTGATTTGTTTTGCGTATCTCCAGGGGTTCTATAGTTGCACGAATTTCATATGCAGCAGTAGGTGTGGATCTCATGCCGCCATTTATGAACCGAAGGGCATTACTTTGGATCTTGTAGAGGGTTTCGCAATTGCTTGCACTGCTCATAGTGAGTAAAGAATTAATGTATTCCAAGGGAGGCCCCACATAACCAAGGTACAGCCCTCTCAGTATTTTTCTGAACCCCATGAGCTGATTGCCAGTTTCTTTAGGGGTTGGCGCATCCTCCTTGCCTTGCTTTATTGTTTTTCAATATGTGCTTTTTAAGTGAGCTTTTCAGTACAGTTAGACTCCCACGTATGTTGACTGTTCCTCTTTGTTTGATTTTTTACTTCTGATCTAGAGCTACAGGTTGCCTCTGGCTGTTTTGTTACGTTTTGAAAAAAAAATTGTTTTAGAGTAGTTTATCTTCAACTTTCACTTCTGGCAGAAGTTTTGAGACCATTTGTGGACTTACTTAGTTTCCTTGCTCCTTTTGCAGTGTTAAAATACATCTGTCAGAGGGATAGATCATCGGCATAGATGGTATTTTCAGGTTTAAGTATGTTTATCACATCACTGTAAAAGACTAAAAACAAGGTGCATCTCAGACATTAGACATATGGCGGGTCTTTCTTCTAGAACTTCTTTTGATGAGTGGGCATTGTTTTGCTTTGTTTCACTGTTTCAAGCTGTTAGCAAGAATTTGACCTATTTGTACAGTTGTCAATGGGTGCCAAAGTTCATCATTTTCATGAGAAGGCCTTTCCCTCATATTCGATTAAAGGCCTGTTGGAAGTCTATAAAAATAGCTATGGTATGCTTAGCTTCCTATATGTTTTGGGTGAGCTTAAAGAGTCGATCGTTTATGCGGATACCCTTTCTGAAACCTGCTTGACGTCGGCTCAGGCTGTTAGTGTTTTCCAAATACTAATAAAGACAGCTGTTAACCATTCTCTTTGCAAGCTTTACAGTGCATGGTGTTAAAGAAATGAATTGTTCAAAAGTGGCGTAATCTGTGCAGCTTTCGACGCCTTCGGTACTGTACTTATTTTCCAGGTGCTGTTTTATAGATGGAGTAAGACTTCATTTCCTTTGGTGCCAAGTTCACATAGCTTTCATTGTGTATCTTATCTAGTCCTGTGGCCTTCTTCAGTTTTAGCTGTCTGAATTCCAGCATGATAAAATCCTCATCAAACCCTTGGGACCCTTTCTTTCCGTTTGAGCTCAGCACTTAGGGCCCCTGTCAGTCTGTCTGTCATGTTCAGAGAAGCAAAATTGCCATTGTATTGTTTTTTTTTTTCGGTCCTCTGTGATTGATTCACCTACAAAGTGGATTGGTTTTGGTTTGTTTTCTGTCTTTCTCCAGAGAGGTGACTGTCAGGGACCAAATCTTTGATCCATCTCGGCTGAAGTCGAGACCTTTGCGTGTTTCTATCCATTTTTTTTTTCTTGGTTTGCTTCACTGTCAGTTTTAGTTTAGCACAGATTTTGTTATAGAGTGTTCTGGTTCTTGGTGATGATGACTTCTCCAACAAGTTTCTAGCTTTCTCTTTCTCTCTCTCTCTCTGTCACAGCCGCTTGGATTTCTCTGTTCAGAAAGGTTTGAAGTTCTTACGGTATTCCTGTGGAATATGCTGAGACGCAGCTTTAAGAACAGATTTCATGACTTGGTCATTGAAGATATCTGTATCTTCAGTCTCAGACAGGAGAGTAATTCTTCTGATGTTTTTTTGGTATCCTACCTAGCTGGCTTTCCTAGCATTCCATCAGGTCCTCTGTGAGTGGGTCAATGCTGTGGGATTTCAGTCCTAGTTATGATGAGTGTGTGATCACTTCCTATGTCGTCAATCACTTCGGTGTGACAGGAGTTTTCTAGGTCGCATGACTGATGGTAAGGTCTGGTCGGCTGAGAGTTAGATGAGTTCTGTGAAGTAGGGTAGGAGTAAATCAAAATTTTACAGCACTGATAGTTTGTTTGTTTCGTACAGTTCTTTGATCATTCTTCATGTATTGTAATCAGGGTAGCTCTGCCCTGGCGAATGCCACCTGAAGTCACCCGCACAAATCGTCTTCTCATTATGGGCTACTTCAAATCACAAATTGTCTGTGGATGACTGTAAATTTTTTAAATCGTAAACAACGTGCCAGTGTGGCAGATAATGGCTCTTTGTACATATATAGTCTGTCCAGACAGAGGGTAGGTGACGTTTCCCTGAACATCACTATGCACATAAGCGACATCACCGTGGCATCCTGTGCGTGTGCAGGCATGATAGGTGTATCCTGTGAGATTCAAGATGGCGTCTTCGTGCATGGTTTCCTGTAGCACAGGTATGTGGATCTCCCTGTGCCTCAGTACTGTAGGAGTTATGTCTTTTTGTTCCTCAAGCAGATGTTGGGCTGTATGACGTTTAGCGTTTGAATTAGCGCTTTTCTTTCCCTCTGGCAGCTTTTATCAGTGTTACAAGTCGATAACTTTACGCTTAGAACAGCCTGGCGAGAGCATTGTCTGATGCCATGTTTTGTGAGAGGTATTGACACATAGATCATCCGGAGCCATCAGGGGGCCCTCGGACATGTTATACTCTTCCTTTCACTGTTCTTTGGACACAAGAGGTTTCAGTATAACGATTGTTTCTGTGAAATTCCCTTTCTTTACTATTGCATGAAGATCTTTCTTAGCTCTGTCATATTGTCTGATGGTTCGGTTGACCTGTTCCTTTGAAACAGTTGCTAGTGTTGTCATACCAAATATGAAATATCCAAGGGGTTGGTGGTATCGAGTTTTCATTTTCTGCATCAAAATCACCTTGAAGTATATTCTTTTTTCTTTGCTTTTCTGGCACCTATTCACCAGTACCTTCCAGCCTTATGTGTTCGACACAAGCACAGGTCTCTTGTACAAGAACACAGACACCTACAACTGTTATGCTACCAATGTTTCCGATCCCAAAGTCTGGCAAATTGTGGTTGAGGAAGAAACATCTCTGGACGCTGACTCCATTGAAGACTTACTTGAGGTAAAACTAAATAATCTTGCTCTCCATCTCTCTTTCGCTCTCACTCACTCACTCACTATCTATCTATCTATCTATCTATCTATCTATCTATCTATCTATCTATCTATCTATCTATCTATCTAT